>JABFTP020000084.1:0-255709 GCA_013387265.2 Cryptolaemus montrouzieri | reverse complement strand
AAGTACAGAAGCGAGTAAACGAGGAAAATGAGGAACTGGGCCTATATAAAATTGTGAGTATTTGTGATATGAGGAAAATGCAAGAGAGAATCAAACAGGAGGATAGAACTACAGGTACGAGCGAAAGTAATTGGCGAAACGACAGGGCGGTAGAATATGCAGGTCCAAATTCTCAGTGAAAAAAAACATTGGTTAAGGCGAGAGGAATGTTGAAGAGATATTGCAGGTCGAAAGAGACTTTGAGGATGTAGGGACGAGAGAGAATGTGTACGGAAGATTTGTTCTTCAGAGGACTGTGAAGTAAGAACAGAAGACAAATGCAGAAAACGATCTAGGAATATGAAAAGTGCAATAAGAATTTATTAGGTTAGTCAAACAAAAAAGGGACAGTGTGAAAATCAAGGAAAGAATTGACGGTAACCCAGATCAGAGAAGGGCATAAATATTCAAACAAGAGATCTAAGCATGAGCTTAGAAACTGCTGTATGAAAGAGAAGTAATAGTTTAGATCTGTGCGAGAGCATATTGCTAGCGTGAATGAAAGAAATGTACAAGAGGAGAATTTGAATGGTGAGAGCCTCGAGAAAATCTTAGGAAACTGTTTCAGAAAAGCATCCCGAACAATAAAATGAGAGATAATTAATAAAGATGAAATGCCAAATGATAATTTGGGAGGAAGTGATATGCATTGAATACATTGAATTTTTTCTGTGATTTTCACACTGTCTCTCTTTGTATTTCTTCCCAATAAATTCTTATTGCGCTTCTCATTTTCGTTGATCATTTTCAACATTTGTCTTCTGTTCATACTTCACACTTCTCTGAAGATCTGTTCTTCCTTATCCATTCTCTGTCAGTCTCTCCACTTCAAAGTCTCTCTGCATATTCTTCCGCTCAGCCGTTTCGCCAATTATTTCCGTTCGTTCCTGTTGTTCTCTCCTCCTGTTTGATTCTTTCTTGCTTATTCTTATTGCGCTTCTCATATTCCTAGATTATTTTCCGACTTTGCCTTCTGTTCCTACTTCACACTTTTCAGAAGAATTTGTCTTGCGTTCTCAATCTCTGTCTTTCTTACCCCTTCAAAGTCTCATATTACCTGCAATATTTCTTTCACAATCCTTTCACCTAATCGAATGTTTTTTTGCACCGAGAATTCCAACCTGCATAATTTTCTGCCCTGTCGTTTCGCCAATTACTTCTGCTCTTTCTTGTAGTTCTTAATTCCTGTTCTATTCTCTCTAGCCTTTCTCTCACATTTCACTTACTCACAATGTTCCCTAGGCCCAGCTCCTAATTCTATTCGTTTTTTTACTTCTGTACTTATGCCACATTTTCGTTTCATATTTCAAGCAGTTCACTTTTTTCCAAACTCTCATTTGGCATTTTTCTCTCATTTTATTGATCGGGATATTTCTCTGAAACACTTTCCTAAGATTCTCTCAAGGCACCCACCATTAACATAATCCTTTTGCTCTTTTCCTTCACTTACTCAAGCAATGTGCTATCGCACAGATCTAAACACTTACGTCCTTTTCATACAGCACTTTCTAAGCTCATGCTTCTTTCTCTTCTTTCAATATTTATGCCTTCCTTTGATCTTGCTTAACGTCAACTCATTCCTTAATTTTCACACTGTCCCTCTCTGTTATTCTTCCTAATAAATTCTCATTAAGTTTTTCGAATTCCTACATCGTTTTCTGCCTTTGTCCTCTGTTCCCACTTCACACTTCTCTGAAGAACAGTTCTTCCGTACTCATTCTCACTCTTCCCTACCCTCTCAAAGACTCTTCTTACCAGCAATATCTCTTTCACATTCCTTTCGCCTTAATCAACGCTTTTCTCCACTGCGAAGTTGGAACTGAATATTCTTCCGTTCTTCAGAATAGTGTGAAGTAGGAACAGAAGACAAAGGCGGAAAATGATCTAGGAATATGAGGAGTGCACCCTCTAAGCTCATCCTTCTATCTAATCTCACCTATCTTGCTACGTCACTTTACCGTGGAATACCTAAGACTACATGCTCAAATAACGAATACGAGAATTTGAACCTGCATATTCTTCCGCTATGCCGTTTCGCCTAATACTTCCGCTCGTTTCTGTAGTTCTTTCCTCCTGTTTGATTCTCTCTTGCCTTTTCCTCATATCACAAATACTCACTATTTTATCAAGGCCCAGTTCCTCATTTGCCTCATTTACTCGCTTTTCTACTCTCATTTGGCATTTTTCTTTCATTTTATTTATCGTGATATTTCTCCGAGAAACGCTTTCCTGAGATTTTCTGAAGGCACTCACTTTTCACTCCTCTTGCACATTTCCTGCACTTTCTCAATCAATATGCTATCATACAGTTCAAAACACTTAGGTCCTTTTCATACCGCACTTCCTAAGCTCATGTTTCTGTATCATCTCACCCATCTATCTACGTCACTTTACCCTCGTATACCTGAGACTGCATGCTCAAGTATACGAACTGTAAATTAGAGCTTATCAAATATATCACGATGGTAAACTTTCTAGAAAAAGGTACACGTGGAGAAATATGCCAATGTTCAAACAATTAATCTTAAAGTAATAACAGATATATGAGGGATTTAAACCCTCAAATTCCTACAAAATATACACTCTATACTGACACTAATACTCTTTATAGCGGTACAATGAGTCAAAATCTTCCCTATGGTGGTTTTGACTTTGGTGATACTGACATTGACGTTACTACCATTTCTGTTGAGAATCCAGTTGGCTTTTTTCAGGAGGTAAACTTGGAATATCCCAAACATATTCATGATCGTCACAGTGATTTACCCTTCTGTCCTGAAGCTCGGACTCCACCGAATTCCTAACAGAAAAAATCACTCAAGACCCTATATGATAAGGAGTCCCCTTTGTTAGTCCTCCTAAGAAATTCTTATTGCGCTTCTCATTTCCTTGATCATTTCCGCCTTTGCCTTCTGTTTCTACTTCACACCTTGCTGAAGAACTGTTCTTTTGTACTCAATCTCTGTCTTTCTTACCTTTTCAAAGCCTCTTATTACCTGCAATATCACTTTCGTATTCCTTTCGCCTAAACAAACGACTTTTTTCACTGAGAATTTGAACCTGCATCTTCTTCCGCCCTGTCGTTTCGCCAATTACTTCCGCTCTTCACTGTAGTTCATTATACCTGTTCTATATTCTCTAGCCTTTTCCTCACATTTCAACCACTCACTATTTCCTCTATGCCCAGTTCCTTAATCTCCTCGTTTACTCGCTGTTCCGTATTCAATGAAAACCATTTCCTCCCAAACTCTCATTTGGCATTTTCTCTCATCTTATTGATCGGGTTGTCTCCCTGAAATGCTTTCCTAACATTTTCAAAGGCTCTCACCATTCACATTCTCTTTTTTGTACATTTCTTGCACTTACTCAAGCAGAGTGCTCTCACACAGATCTAAACACTTACGTCCAATTCATACAGCACTTTTTGCTCTTGCTTCTGTCTGTATATATATATATATATATATATATATATATATATATATATATATATATATATATATATATATATATATATATATATATATATATATATATATATATATATATTCTATACCTTTTCAGATATTGCTAACCTTCAATTCTTTCTGTGATTTTCACACTGTCTCTCTCTTTGTTATTCCTCCTAATGAATTCTTATTGCGCTTGTCATATTCGTAGATCATTTTCCGCATTTGTCTCCTGTTCCTACTTCACACTTCTCTGAAGAACTCTTCTTCCTTATTCATTCTCTGTCTGTCTTTCTTTCTTCAGTGTCCCTTAATACCTACAATATCTATTTCACATTCCTTGCATATTCTTTTGCTCTGTCGTTTCGCCAATTACTTCCGCTCTTTTCTGTAGTTGTTTATTCCTGCGCAATAGTCTTTAGCCATCTCTTCACTTTTCAATTACTCTTTATTTCGCCTTAAAAAACGTGTTTTACTTACTTAGAATTCGGACCTGCATATTCTCCGCTCTGTAGTTTTGCCAATTACTTCCGCTCTTTCCTGAAGTTCTGTATTCCTTCCTGTTCAATAATCTCTAGCCTTCTTCTCGCATTTCACTTACTCACTATTTTCTCTATGCCCAGTTCCTCAATATCCTCGTTTACTTCCTTTTGTACTTCTGCCACATTTTCGTTCCATATTTAAAGCAGACCACTTCCTCCAAAATTCTCATTTCTCATTTTTCACTCATTTTATTGATTGGGATATTTCTCTGATTCACTTTGCTAAGATTTTATCAAGGCACTCAACATTGTCATTATCCTTTTGCACTTTTCCTGCACTTACTGAAGCAATGTGTTATCGCACAGATCTAAACACTTGCGTCCTTTTCATACATAACTTTCTAAGCTCATACTTCTGTCTCTTCTTTTATTTATTTTTTATAACTTTCTTAGAAATTGCTTACCGTCAATTCTTTCCTTGATTTTCACACTGTCCCTTCATTATTCTTATTATTTTTCCTAATAAATTCTTATAGCGCTTATCATATTCCTAGATCATTTTCTGCCGTTGTCTTCTGCTCCTACTTCACTCTCCTCTGAAGAACAGTTCTTCCGTACACTTTGTCTGTCTTCCCTACCTCCTCAAATTCTGTTTTAACCTGCAGTATCTCTTTCATATTCCGTTCACCTTAACCAACGACTTTTTCCACTTGCAATTTTGACCTGCATACTCTTCCGCTCAGCCGTTTCACCAATTACTTCCGCTTGTTGCTATAGTTCTTTCCTCCTGTTTGATACCCTCTTGCCCTTTCCTCATATGACAAATACTCACTATTTTCTGTAGGCCCAGTTCCTCGTTTTGCTCGATTACTCATTTCAGTACTTCTGCCGAATTTTCGTTCCATATTTTAAGCAGACTACTTCCTCCCAAACTGTTATTAGGTATTTTTCTCTCATTTTACCTATCAGGTTATTTCTAAGAAACGCTCTCCTATGAATTCCTCAAGGCACTCACGTTTCACATTCTCCTCTTGCACATTTCCTGCACTTTCTCAAGCAATGTGCTATCACACAGTTCGAAACACATAGGTCCTTTTCATACAGCACTTTCTAAGCTCATTTTTCTGTCTCGTCTGACCCATCTAGCTACGTCACTTTACCCTCGTACAACTGAGACTGCACGCTCAAATATACGAAGTGTAAATAAGAGTTTATCAAAGATATCACAATGTTAAACTTTCTGGCAAGGTGTATACGTGGAGGAATATGCCAATGTTCAAACAAATATTCTGAAAGTAATAACAAATGTATGAGGGGTTTAAACCGTCAAATTCCTACAAAATACACACTCTATGCTGACAATAATAATCTTTATGGAAGTGCAATGAATCAAACTCTTCCCTATGGTGGTTTTGAATTTAGTGATAGTGACTTTGACGTTACTACGATTCCCAATGAGAATGCAGTTAGTTATTTTCTGGAGGTAAACTTGGAATATCCCAAACTTATTCATGATCGTCACAGTGATTTACATTACTGTCCTGAAACTCGTACTCCACCAAATTCCAAACAGAAAAAAATTACTCACGATTCTATATGATGAGGAAACCTCCTTGTTATTCTTCCTAAGAATTTCCTATTGCGCTTCTTATATTCCTAGATCATTTCCGCATCTGCCTTCTGTTCCTACTTCACACTTTTTTGAAGAACTGCTCTTTCGTACTCAATCTCTGTCTTTCTTACCTCTTCAATGTCTCTTATTACCTGCAATATCCCTTTCGTATTCCTTTCGCCTTAACAAACGGCTTTTTTCACAGAGAATTTGAACCTGCATATTCTTCCGTCCTGTCGTTTCGCCAATTACTTCCGCTATTTGCTGTAGTTCTTTATACCTGTTCTATACTCTCTAGCTTTTTCCTCATATTTCAACTACGCACTATTTCCTCTAGACCCAGTTCCTCATTTTTCTCGTTTACTCGCTTCTGTATTTCTCTGCCGCATTTTTTGTTCCGTATTCAAAGCATACCTTTTCCTCCCAAACTCTCATTCGGCATTTTCCTCTCAATTTATTGATCGGGATGCTCCCCTGAAATGCTTTCCTAAGATTTTCTCATGGGTCTCACAATTCACATTCTCTTCTTGTACATTTCTTGCTCCTACTCAAGCAAGGTGCTATCGCAGAGATCTAAACACTCACGTCCTATCCATACAGCACTTTCTGAGCTCATGCTTCTGTCTCTTGTTTTAATATTTATACCTTTCTTAGATCTTGCTCACCTTCAATTCTTTCTGTGATTTTCACACTGCCCCTCTTTGTAATTCTTCCTTATTGCGCTTCTTATATTCGTAGATCACTTTCCGCTTCTGTCTCCTGTTCCTACTGCCCACATCTCTGAAGAACTGTTCTTCCTTACTCATTCTCTGTTTGTCTTTCCTCTTCACAGTCTCTTATTACCTGCAATATTTCTTTCACATTCCTTTCGCCTTAACCAACGACTTTTTCCTCTGAGAATTTGGAACTGCATATTCTTCCGTTCTGCCGTTTCGCCATTTACCTCCTCGCGTTCCTGTAGTTCTTTCCTCATGTTCGATACTCTCTTGTCTTTTCCTCATAACATAAATACTTATTATTTTCTCTAGGACCAGTTCCTCATTTTCCTCGTTTACTTGCTTCTGTACTTCTGCCGCATTTTCGTTCCATATTTTGAGCAGACTTCCCAAACTCTCATTTTATTTATCGGGATATTTCTCCGAAAAGCTTTTCTAAGAATTCCTCAAGGCACTCACGTTTTAAATTCTCCTCTTGCTGATTTTCTGCACTTCCTCAAGCAATGTATTATCACAAAGTCTAGAACACTTAGGTCATTTTTATACAGCACTTTCTAAGCTCATGTGTCTGTCTCATCTGACCCATCTAGCTACGTCATTTTATCCTCGTATTACTGAGACTGCATGCTCAAGTATACGAAGTGTAAATTAGAGCTTATCAGAGATATCACGATGGTAAACTTTCTGGAAAGGAGTATACGTAGAGGAATACGCCAATGTTCAAACAATTACTCTGAAAGTAATAACAAATGTATGAGTGATTCAAACCGTCAAATGCCTACAAAATACACACTCTATACTGACAATAATAATCTTTATGGCAGTGCAATGAATCAAAGTCTTCCCTATGGAGGTTTTGAATTTGGTGATACTGACTTTGACGTTACTACGATTCCTGCTGAGAATGCAGTTAATTATTTTCTGGAGGTAAACTTGGAATATCCCAAACATATTCATGATCGTCACAGTGATTTACATTTCTGTCCTGAAACTCGTACTCCACCAAATTCCAAACAGAAAAAATTACTCACGACTCTATATGATAAGGAACCCTCCTTGTTATTCTTCCTAAGAAATTCCTATTGCGCTTCTTATATTCCTAGATCATTTCCGCCTCTGCCTTCTGTTCCTACTTCACACTTTTCTGAAGAACTGTTCTTTCGTACTCAATCTCTGTCTTTCTTACCCCTTCAATGTCTCTTATTACCTGCAATATCCCTTTCGTATTCCTTTCGCCTTAACAAACGGCTTTTTTCACAGAGACTTTGAACATGCATATTCTTCTGTTCTGTGGTTTCGCCAATTACTTGCGCTATCTCCTGTAGTTCTTTATACCTGTTCTATACTCTCTAGCTTTTTCCTCATATTTCAACTACTCACTATTTCTCTAGACCCAGTTCCTCATTGTCCTCGCTTTCTCGCTTCTGTATTTTTCTGCCGCATTTTTGTTCCGTATTCAAAGCATACCTTTTCCTCCCAAACTCTCATTCGGCATTTTTCTCTCATTTTATTGATCGAGATGCTCCGAAAAGCTTTCCCAAGATTTTCGCAAGGCTCTCAAAATTCACATTCTCTCTTGCACATTTCTTGCACCTACTAGCAAAGTGCTATCGCACAGATCTGATTACTCACGTCCTTTTATATACAACACTTTCTGAGCTCATGCTTCTGTCTCTTGTTTTATATTTCTACCTATCTTAGATCTTGCTTACCTTCAATTCTTTCTGTGATTTTCACACTGCCCCTCTTTGTAAATCTTCCTAATAAATTCTTATTGCGCTTCGCATATTCGTTGATCACTTTCCGCTTCTGTCTCCTGTTCCTACTTCCCACTTCTCTGAAGAACTGTTCTTCCTTACTCATTTTCTGTTTGTCTTTCCTCTTTACAGTCACTTATCACCTGCAATATTTCTTTCTTTATTCCTTTCGCCTTAACCAACGACTTTTTCAACTGAGATTTTGGACCTGCATATTAATAATAATATAATAAATATCCGTCTCAATATAGGACAATCACGTGCCTGTCAACACTCTACAAAATACTCACCTCATGCATCCAATCGAATATACCAACAACTTGACGACAACAATATATTAGCAGAGGAGCAGAAAGGATGCTGAAAGAAACACCACGGGTGCAAGGAACAACTCATCATCGATTCTGTGATAATGAAACAGGCACTTGTAGGGCATCGCAATGTTAATTCAGCTTTTCTCGATTATCTGAAGGCATTCGATAGTACCGCCCATTCTTGGCTTGTTGAAATATTGCAGATATACAAAATTCACCCATCCCTGGTAGAGTTCTTGAAGACAACAATGACACACTGGCGCACGTCTCTGCAGGTCAACATGAACAATAAATCAATTAAAACCGACGAGATACTCATACGTCGTGGAATTTTTCAAGGAGACTCTTTGAGTCCACTATGGTTCTGTTTGGCAATGAACCCATTGTCCTCAATGCTAAATAGAACAGGATACGGATTTAGGATAAAAGCAGAAAGGAATTATCATACAATCTCCCCACCTGCTGTATATGGATGACATCAAATTATATGCTTCGAACAAGAAGCAATATGATGATTTGCTGAAAACTGTCAGTGAGTTCTCGGCAGATGTTCATATGAAATTCGGGATTGAAAATGTAAGACCCTGAACATTCAAAGAGGAAAGTCATAGATGGTGAAACACAACTTCCAAACGGTGATATTATACAGTGCATGAGAGATGGCGAAACATACAAATATCTGGGATACCAACAAGCCAGATTGCTAGACCAAAAACAATCGAAGGAGAAGATTCGTTCAGAATACAGTCAGCGTCTGAAGTCTGTGCTGAAATCGATGTTGAACTCGGGGAATTTAGTCAAGGCAATTAACACCTACGCCATTCCAGTGTTACTCTACTCATTTGGAATAATCAGATGGACTAAGACAGAACTGGATGATATTCAAAGGCAGACCCGAACGATGCTAACAAAGTACAACAACCATCATCCAAAATCGTCTGTGATACGAACAACTTTGAAGCGGAAAGAAGGAGGACGCGGATTGATAGATGTAGTCAATTTACACACCGATAAAAATCTCAGAGAATTCTTCTCAGAAAAAGCTCTCACTTCTGACCTACATAGAGCGGCATCATTGGCTGATAGGGATATACACCTCTAAATCTTGCTACCAGAGATGACCTGCTGAATCTACCATTCCTATCAGATACTGAAAAACAAGAGCAATGGTCAAGAAAGGAATGGCATGGACGACATCACCATGAGATTAATCAACCACACATCGACAAAAAAGCCTCCAACAAATGGTTGATGAAAGGAGAATTATTCGCGGAAACAGAGGGATTCCTTATGGCCATCCAAGACCAAGTGATCGCTACAAACAACTACAAAAAAATTTATTATGAAGGACGGAACATTACAAACAGATAGGTGTAGAAAATGCCATATAAGATCGGAGACTATACAGCATATTACGTCCGGATGTGAACAACTGGCCAATACAGACTATCTTCACAGGCATAATCAAGTGTGCAACATTATCCATCAGAAACTTGCACACAAGTACGGACTTCTGAATACATTCCAGCTATATTACAAGTATCAACCGGCGCCCAAACACATACGTCTCTACCATACAGATTTTTCTACGCTTGAATTCTTGTCTCTCGTTTTAATATTTATGCTATCCTTAGATCTTGCTTACCGTCAATTCTTTTCTTGATTTTCACGCTCTCCCTCTTTGGTATTATTCCTAGTGAATTGTTATTGCGCTTCTAATCTTCCCAGATCATTTTTTGCCATTGTCTTCTGTTCCTTCCTCATACTTCGCTGAAGAACTGTTCTTCCCTACTCATTCTCTGTATTTCTCTACTCTTCAAAGTCTCTCTTTACCTGAAATATCTCTTTTACATTCCTTTTGCCTCTATAAACGACTTTTTTCACCGAGAATTTGAACCTGCTTATTTTTTTGCATTGTCGTTTCGCCAGATACTGCCGCTCTTTCCTGTAGTTCTTTATTCCTTTCCAATACTCTCTAGCCTTTTTCTCGCATTTCACTTACTCACTACTTTCACTAGGCCAAGCTCCTAATTTTCCTTGTTAACTTACTGACTTCTGCCACATTTACGTTTCATATTTCAAGCAAACCACTTCCTCCCAAACTCTCATTTTGCATCATTCCCTCATTTTATTGATCTGGATATTTCTCTGAAATGCTTTCCTGAGATATTCCCAAGGCTCTCACCATTAACATTCTCCTCTTGAACATTTCTTGCACTTACTAGAGCAATGGGCTGTCGCACAGATCTGAACACTTACGTCTCTACCATACAGCAATTTTTACGTCTGAGCTTTTGTCTCTCGTGTTAATATTTATGCTCTGCTTTTGTCTTCTGTTCCTAATTTCGCCTTGACCAACAAATTCCTCCACTGATAATTTTGACCTGCATACTCTTCCGCTCGGCCGTTTCGCCAATTACTTCCGCTCATTTCTGTGGTTCTTTCATCCTGTTCGATACCTTCTTGCCTTTAACTCTTATTACAAATACTCTCTATTTTCTCTAGGCCCAGTTCCTCCTTTTCCTCGTTCACTCGCGTCTGTGCTTCTGTCAAATTTTCGTTCCATATTTTAAGCAGACCACTTCCTCCCAAACTCTTTTTTGGCATTTTTCTCTCATTTTATCTATCGGAATATTTCTCTGAAACGCTTTCCTATGAATTCCTCAAGGCACTCTCGTTTCAAATTCTCCTCTTGCAAATTTCCTGCACTTTCTCAAGCAATGTGAACACAGTTCAGAACTCTTACGTCCTTCTCATACAGCACTCTTTAAGCTCATTTTTCTGTCTCTTCTGACCCATCTAGCTACGTCACTCCACCCCCGTATAATTGAGACTGCTTACTCAAGTATACAAAGTGTAAATAAGAGCTTATCAAAGATATCACGATGGTGAACTTTTTGGAAAGGGGTTTAAGTGGAAGAATATGCCAATGTTCAAACAATTATTCTGAAAGTAATAACAAATATATGAGGGATTTAAACCATCAAATTCCTACAAAATACACAATCTATACTGACATTAATTATCTTTATGGCAGTGCAATGAGTCTTCCTTATGGTGGGTTTGAATTTGGTGGTACTGACTTTGACGTTACTACGGTACCCGATGGGCATCCAGTTTCCTAAGGTTTTCTCGGGGGTCTCACCATTCACATTCTCCTCTTGTACATTTTTTCCTCTTACACAAGCTATGGGCTGTCGCACAGATCTTAACTCTTACGTCTCTTTCATACAGCAGTTTCTAAGCTCATGCTTCTATTTCTTGTTTCAATATTTTAGCCTTTCATAGATCTTGCCTACCTTCAATTCTCTCCTTGATGTTAACGCTGTCCTGCTTTGTAAATTTTCCCAAATAATTCTTATAGCGCTTCTCATATTCCTTGATCATTTTCCGACTTCTGTTCCTACCTCACACTTTTCTGAAGAACTTGTCTTTCGTACTCAATCTCTGTCTTTCTAATTTCTTCAAAGTCTCCTATTACCTGCAATATCTCTTTCGTATTCCTCTCGCCTCAACAAACGACTTTTTTCACTGAGAATTTGGACCTGCATATTCTTCCGCTCTGTCGTTTCGGCTATTACTTCCGCTCGTTCCTGTAGTTCTTTCCTCCTGTTTGATTCTCTCTTGCATTTTCCTCTTATCACAAATACTCACTATTTTATCTAGGCCTAGTTCCCCATTTTCCTCGTTTACTCAATTCTGTACTTCTGCCAAATTTTCGTTCCATATTTTAAGCAGAATTTTTCTTACCAAACTCTCATTTGGCATTTTTCTCTCATTTTATTTATCGGGATATTTCTCCGAAACGCTTTCCTAAGATTTTCTCAAGGCACTCACGTTGCACATTCTCCTCTTGCACATTTCCTGCACTTTCTCGATCAATATGCTATCACACAGTTGGAAACACTTAGGTCCTTTTCATACAGCACTTTCTAAGCTCATGTTTCTGTCTCATCTCACCCATCTAGCTAAGTAGTTAGCGATCAACTAAAGAAGCAATTAGATTTAACTTAAACAGTGAACTTATCGCAAAATGGTTGTGAAAGTACAATAAATAAAAAGAATTCGGATATATCAGCTAATTCCGGAACACTTTTATATACCCTAAACTCAATTGAAAACATAAGTGAAGCTATGAAACATTTATCGGATAAAATTGAACTGAAGCTAAAAGAATCTAACAATAATATGATGACTTTTTGGTAAGCCTATCATGAGTTCAAAGATGGTATTACTAATCGTGTGACTGCACTGGAATTTGATGTACTTGAAAACGATAAAATGATAATATCTAATAAAGAACAAACGAGGAAACTATTAAAAATATTCAGGATGTTGAAAAAACAATTAAACCTTTATCAAGTATTGAAGAGAGATTGGAATTACTCTACATTACTATTAATACAATGAATGATGAATTTAAGAAGTTGAGTAGTGAGTTTTCATCTAGTGCCTCTTAAGCTACTACGCTGAGTGTTCTACCACCAATTCGGTCTTACAATGGACCACTCGAATGAAAAAATATAAGTTGTTAACGAATAAATTAAGCCGACTCGAAAGAATTTCCACGTGGACGTACTGTAATAAAGGCAAAATGTCACTTTCTAAGCTCATTTTTCTGTCTCGTCTGACCCATCTAGCTACGTCACTTTACCCTCGTATAACTGATACTGCACGCTCAAGTATACGAAGTGTAGATAAGAGTTTATCAAAGATATCACAATGTTAAACTTTCTGGAAAGGGGTATACGTGGAGGAATATGCCAATGTTCAAACAAATATTCTGAAAGTAATAACAAATGTATGAGTGATTCAAACCGTCAAATTCCTACAAAATACACACTCTATACTGACAATAATAATATTTATGGCAGTGCAATGAATCAAAGTCTTCCCTATGGAGGTTTTGAATTTGGTGATACTGACTTTGACGTTACTACGATTCCCGCTGAGAATGCAGTTAGTTATTTTCAGGAGGTAAACTCGGAATATCCCAAACATATTCATGATCGTCACAGTGATTTACATTTCTCTCCTGAAACTCGTACTCCACCAAATTCCAAACAGAAAAAAATTACTCACGACTCTATATGATAAGGAACCCTCCTCGTTATTCTTCCTAAGAAATTCCTATTGTCCTTCTTATATTCCTAGATCATTTCCGCCTCTGCCTTCTGTTCCTACTTCACACTTTTCTGAAGAACTGTTCTTTCGTACTCAATCTCTGTCTTTCTTACCCCTTCAATGTCTCTTATTAGCTGCAATATCCCTTTCGTATTCCTTTCCCTTAACAAACGGCTTTTTTCACAGAGACTTTGAACATGCATATTCTTCTGTTCTGTGGTTTCGCCAATTACTTGCGCTATTTCCTGTAGTTCTTTATACCTGTTCTATACTCTCTAGCTTTTTCCTCATATTTCAACTACTCACTATTTCCTCTAGACCCAGTTCCTCATTGTCCTCGTTTACTCGCTTCTGTATTTCTCTGCCGCATTTTTTGTTCCATATTCAAAGCATACCTTTTCCTCCCAAACTCTCATTCGGCATTTTTCTCTCATTTTATTGATCGAGATGCTCCTCCGAAAAGCTTTCCCAAGATTTTCGCAAGGCTCTCACAATTCACATTCTCTTCTTGTACATTTCTTGCACCTACTCAAGCAAAGTGCTATCGCACAGATCTGATTACTCACGTCCTTTTTATACAACACTTTCTGAGCTCATGCTTCTGTCTCTTGTTTTTATATTTCTACCTATCTTAGATCTTGCTTACCTTCAATTCTTTCTGTGATTTTCACACTGCCCCTCTTTGTAAATCTTCCTAATAAATTCTTATTGCGCTTCTCATATTCGTTGATCACTTTCCGCTTCTGTCTCCTGTTCCTACTTCCCACTTCTCTGAAGAACTGTTCTTCCTTACTCATTTTCTGTTTGTCTTTCCTCTTTACAGTCACTTATCACCTGCAATATTTCTTTCTTATTCCTTTTGCCTTAACCAACGACTTTTTCAACTGAGATTTTGGACCTGCATATTAATAATAATATAATAAATATCCGTCTCAATATAGGCCAATCACGTGCCTGTCAACACTCTACAAAATACTCACCTCATGCATATCCAATCGAATATACCAACAACTTGACGACAACAATATATTAGCAGAGGAGCAGAAAGGATGCTGAAAGAAACACCACGGGTGCAAGGAACAACTCATCATCGATTCTGTGATAATGAAACAGGCACTTGTAGGGCATCGCAATGTTAATTCAGCTTTTCTCGATTATCTGAAGGCATTCGATAGTACCGCCCATTCTTGGCTTGTTGAAATATTGCAGATATACAAAATTCACCCATCCCTGGTAGAGTTCTTGAAGACAACAATGACACACTGGCGCACGTCTCTGCAGGTCAACATGAACAATAAATCAATTAAAACCGACGAGATACTCATACGTCGTGGAATTTTTCAAGGAGACTCTTTGAGTCCACTATGGTTCTGTTTGGCAATGAACCCATTGTCCTCAATGCTAAATAGAACAGGATACGGATTTAGGATAAAAGCAGAAAGGAATTATCATACAATCTCCCACCTGCTGTATATGGATGACATCAAATTATATGCTTCGAACAAGAAGCAATTGGATGATTTGCTGAAAACTGTCAGTGAGTTCTCGGCAGATGTTCATATGAAATTCGGGATTGAAAAATGTAAGACCCTGAACATTCAAAGAGGGAAAGTCATAGATGGTGAAACACAACTTCCAAACGGTGATGTTATACAGTGCATGAGAGATGGCGAAACATACAAATATCTGGGATACCAACAAGCCAGATTGCTAGACCAAAAACAATCGAAGGAGAAGATTCGTTCAGAATACAGTCAGCGTCTGAAGTCTGTGCTGAAATCGATGTTGAACTCAGGGAATTTAGTCAAGGCAATTAACACCTACGCCATTCCAGTGTTACTCCACTCATTTGGAATAATCAGATGGACTAAGACAGCACTGGATGATATTCAAAGGCAGACCCGAACGATGCTAACAAAGTACAACAACCATCATCCAAAATCGTCTGTGATACGAACAACTTTGAAGCGGAGAGAAGGAGGACGCGGATTGATAGATGTAGTCAATTTACACACCGATAAAAAATCTCAGAGAATTCTTCTCAGAAAAAGCTCTCACTTCTGACCTACATAGAGCGGTATCGTTGGCTGATAAGGGATATACACCTCTAAATCTTGCTACCAGAGATGACCTGCTGAATCTACCATTCCTATCAGATACTGAAAAACAAGAGCAATGGTCAAGAAAGGAATGGCATGGACGACATCACCATGAGATTAATCAACCACACATCGACAAAGAAGCCTCCAACAAATGGTTGATGAAAGGAGAATTATTCGCGGAAACAGAGGGATTCCTTATGGCCATCCAAGACCAAGTGATCGCTACAAACAACTACAAAAAAATTTATTATGAAGGACGGAACATTACAAACAGATAGGTGTAGAAAATGCCATATAAGATCGGAGACTATACAGCATATTACGTCCGGATGTGAACAACTGGCCAATACAGACTATCTTCACAGGCATAATCAAGTGTGCAACATTCTCCATCAGAAACTTGCACACAAGTACGGACTTCTGAATACATTCCAGCTATATTACAAGTATCAACCGGCGCCCGTATTGGAAAATGACTCTATCAGATTATACTACGATAGGCCTATTATCACTGACAGAATGGTGGCGAATAATAGGCCGGACATAGTGGTGTATGATAAGAGAGCCAAAACAACAATGCTGGTAGATGTCGCCATACCAAATAATAACAACGTGCTGAATAAGTTCCAGGAGAAAAAGTCCAAATACACAGACCTTGCTATCGAGATCAAGCAGATGTGGCACCTCGAGAAAATAGATATTGTTCCTGTCATCGTATCCTCCACTAGGTTAATACCAAAAACTTTGCATGATAGCCTTAAGAAATCAGAATTGCATAAGAATATCTATATAGAAATGCAAAAAGCTGTAATTCTTAATACATGTAGGATAGTTAGGAAATTTATGTCAAGTTTATTGTAATCGAGCCGATTCCCTTTGATTGCTGAATCTGGGAAAGGTAAATTATATCCAGCTAACAGCTGAGATAGTGCATAAGTCCACGATAATAATAATAATTTATTGATCCCTTAAGACATCACAAGTATGTATAGGACAGGTCAATAGAAAAGACATTTAGACATTATCTAAATCAACACATAGAAACTCATTCACAGTATAAAAACATTTTGCTAAAAGTAAATTCTTAACTGCTACCTTAAATCTATTTACACTTAGACCCTGTATATGCCGTGGAAGATGATTGAACAATCTGATACCCTGGTACAGGGGCGACATTTCAAATCTAGAAGTTCTGTGTTTAGGGATACATAATGTTTCCTTATTTCAAGTATTGTGGGAATGAAAGTTAGAAAGTTTAGTCATGTTACTTTCATTCTCTTTATTATAAACGAGGCATCTCAAAATGAAAATAGACGCCAATGAGAGGATACCATTCTTCAGGAACAACGGTTTACATGAAGATTGTGGAGCTGTATCGAACATCATTCGCAGAATTCTTTTCTGGATGATGAAAACTCTACCTACGTCTGAGGAATTTCCCCACAGTAAGATATTATAGGACAGGTGACTATATACCAAACTGTAATAAACGTTCACAAGGGAACTTAGAGGTAGTGAACTCTTGACTCTATTTAGGGCATAATAGGAACTATTCAGCCTCTTACAAATCGCATCGATATGTGCACTCCACTTCAGATTCCTATCGATGTGAACGCCGAGGAATTTAGTGATGTCCTTCGTAGAGATGACTGTATCTAAATACCTTGTTGTTATGCTTACCTGATCACAAGACGACAGAGTGAAGTGAATGCATTCCGTCTTGTTGACATTGATCATAATAGAATCAAAATGGCACCATTCTACGAAACTCTCCACCAGCAGCTCGCATAACTTTTGAAGCTCCTCAAGAGTCTCAGCAGTAATAGCTATGGAAGAGTCATCAGCGAACAGTATCAACCAGATTATTTTTGATGATAAATTGCGAATATTGGATTTTCTGTAGAATATTTTTTTCAAATTTGGTGGCAGATCGTTGATGAATAACAGAAATAGAAGTGGCCCCAAGACAGAACCCTGGGGTACTCCTAAATTACATTCATGTTCATTTGAGAACGAGTCGTGAATCCTGATTGAGGCAGTTCTGTCCTCCAGATAACTACGAATCCAGTTCAAGAACACGCCTCTGAATCCAAGATTATAACATTTATCCAATATAAACTGGATAGCAAAACTATCAAACGCTTCAGACAAGTCAAAGAACAATCCAGCAAGATATTGACCATTATCAAGGCAACGATAGACGAACTCCACGAACTGCAATGCTCCAGTTTGAGTCGAGCGGCCGGTTCTGAAACCATGTTGTGCAGTATCAAGTATTTGAAATTTATCTAGGTACTTCATCATTCTATCAAACACTATTCTTTCAAAAACCTTGGAAAAGACACTTAAGATAGATATAGGTCTATAGTTCATGATATCGTGTACATCATCCTTTTTATGAATAGGAATGACGATTGCTTTTTTCAGAATACGAGGAAATACGCCTGTGCTAATTGACAGGTTAATAACATGAGCGAAATGTCGGCTGATATCGGTACCTATCATCTTCAGAATTCGTGCTGAGATGAAATCAACACTAGAACCTTTGTTGTTTTTGAGTGATCTTATAACATCATGGATCTCATGCTCCAGGACTGGGTGGAAGAAAAAGGTTGTGTCTAACATACGTGACGTCGTACATGAGGATGACATTGAGTCTTTATAATAACTGTTGAGGGAAGATTCGACAACTGTAGTGAAATGATTAGCGAAAATCTCAGCCAAATCCTTGGGATCGTTATGCGTAACATTATCAATAACCAGTGCAATAGAATTTTGTTCCATACGTTTTCGACCAGTCATAGTATATACTAGATTCCACACAGTTCTATTTTTATTTACAGATTTATCAATAAGTTCACTGTGAAAATTGTATTTGGTTCTTAGGATTAAGGATTTATAATAAGATTTGGCTTTCTTATATAAATCATTAGAGAATTGAGTTTTTATATTAGAATGTAACCAATGAAGATTTTGTAGGTCACATTTGGCCAAAACAATTTCTGGAGTAATCCAGTTTTTCCTGTTATGAGTATAATTGGTACTACGCATAAGAGGGCAACAAATTTCAAAGATATGTTGAATGGTATCTACAAATGCCCCAAAACATTCATCAACATCAGAATCTATGTATAAGTCCTGAAAATTACATTGAGAAATACTCGATGCAAACTTATTAAGATTTTGATCGTTTAAATTTCTGACCATTCTCGATACAGTTTCGGCTTTTTTATGGAAGCTTATACATAGATCAAGTGAGAGGGCAACGTGGTCACTGATATGGGCTTCATAAGTTTGTACATTACAATTTGATAATTCTGCATTGGTCAAAATATAATCAACCTTAGAAATTGATGTGTGACCTGTGATCTTCGTGAATACTCTGGTAGGATTATCTGATGAGACTTTTAGATTATAGCAGTTCATTAAATCTACAAGTAACTTACGGTTCATACATTCTGTTTTAAAAAAAACAAGGTTGAAATCACCACACAGGAATATAATGTCAGCTGAATTGCAACAAAAATTCAAAGCAAGCGATATCCTGTCCAGAAACACCTCGAAGGTACCAGAACATGGCCGATACACACTAATAATGCCCAAGCGGATATCACGAGCCATCACTATTGTTCCACTTATTTCACATTCCATTTCTTCTGAAAAGCGTGACACACATAAATTTTCCACTAGTAATCCAGCTTTAATGTAAACCATTGATCCACCGTGGGCTCTTGAGGGGCGGCAATATGAATATGCAAGTAGGTATCCAGGGATGGTCATGGTATTTACACTCTCAGGACTGCACCAGTGCTCGGCAACACTTACAATATCTGGTTTCCTTTCAGATAGAAATATTTCGAGAACATCTAACTTATTTGAAACACATTGTACATTAAGTTGTAAAAGTTTCAATTTTTCTCCATCAACAGTGGGAAAACCAAAAGATGTTGTACCATCTATGTTGCAGGGCGATTCAATTGTCTCGGTTGAAAAAAACGGTGGACACTCGCTTTGTTTGGCCAGTTTGATCCATCAACAGCTTTTTCATAGTCGGATGTAGCTATTAAAACTTTAAATGATGAATAGTTCTCGGGATACTTTGAAATGAGTTTTTCACATTTAACTGTTGGAAAATTACTACTTAGGAAGTTTTGTAGATCTTCAACAGTGGTCTCGGGCTTTAAATTGGACACATGCAATGCCTTGAATTTCTCTACTCCTTGGACGGATGAGCTGCCAGAATAACTACCAACAACGACAGCACGATTCCGTTTATTAGTTTTACCCTTGCGGGAAACTACCTTACATTCCGTTTCTGTATTAGTATTAGTAATAGAAGAAACTTTGTCATTTTTTTTTGTGTCAAACAAACTGACTTTTTTCCCGTTCCACGCCACTTTGTTACGTGTTATAGTGCTTGAAGGGATTACCACCTCGGCGACCTTTGTACTGGGAACTCCGGGTATACTTGCGCGGTCAGTGACCGCTCTGCCGTTTCGCCATTTACCTCCTCTCGTTCCTATAGTTCTTTCCTCATGTTTGATACTCTCTTGTCTTTTCCTCATAACATAAATACTTAATATTTTCTCTAGGCCCAATTCCTCATTTTCCTCGTTTACTCGCTTCTGTACTTCTGTCGCATTTTCGTTCCATATTTTAAGCAGACTTCTTCCTCCCTAACTCTCATTTGGCATTTTTCTCTCATTTCATTTATCGGGATATTTCTCCGAAAAGCTTTTCTAAGAATTCCTCAAGGCACTCACGTTTCAAATTCTCCTCTTGCTGATTTTCTGCACTTCCTCAAGCAATGTGCTATCACAAAGTTCAGAACACTTAGGTCCTTTTTATACAGCACTTTCTAAGCTCATGTTTCTGTCTCATCTGACCCATCTAGCTACGTCATTTTACCCACGTATAACTGAGACTGCATGCTCAAGTATACAAGGTGTATATTAGAGCATATCAAAGATATCATGATGGTAAACTTTCTGGAATGAAAAAATACAAGTTGTTAACGAACAACATAAGCCGTCTCGAAAGAATTTTCCACGTAGACGTACTGTCATAAAGGCAATCGATGACTTATGGCAATGTGATTTGGCTCAATTGGATCTCTATGCCAACCAGAATAGAAAACATTAATTCATTCTAGTTGTTATTGAGCATGCATTGAATACGCAATAAAAATGCGTCAGGGAAATACAGAAATGTGAGGAAAAGGCTAGGGAGTATACATCAGGTATAAAGAATTATATTGAATCGCGGAAGTAATTGGCGAAACGACAGGGCGGAAGAATATGCAGGTTCAAATACTCAGTAAAAAAGTCGTTTGTTAAGGCGAAAGGAATGCGAAAGAGATATTGCAGGTGAATTCTTACTGCGCTTCTCATCTTCCCAGATCATTTTCCTAGGATTTGAACTGCAAAGTACAGCAGTGAGTTAACGAGGGAAATGAGGAGCTTGGCCTAGTGAAAGTAATGAGTAAGTGAAATGTGGGAAAAAGGCTAGAGGGTATTGAACTGGAATGAAGAACTACATGGAAGAGCGGAAGTAATTGGCGAAACGACAGGGCGGAAGAATATGCAGGTTCAAATTCTCCGTGAAAAAAGCGTTCGTAGAGGCGAAAGAAATGTAAAAGGAACATTTCAGGTAATGAGAGACTTTGAAGAGGAAAGGAATACAGAGAATGAGTTGGGAAGAACAGTTCTTCAGCGAAGTGTGAGAAAAGAACAAGGGACAAAGTCGAAAAATAATCTAGGAAGATAAGAAGCCCAATTAGAATATACTAGGAAGAATAACAAAGAGCGATAGCGGGAAAATCAAGGAAAGAATTGACGTTAATCAAGATCTAAGAATAACATAAATATTAAAACGAGAGTCAGAAGCTAAAGCGTAGAAAGTGCTATATTGTAGAGACGTAAGTGTTTAGATCTGTGCGACAGCACATTGCTAGAGTAAGTACAAGAAATGCGCAAGAGAAGAATGTGAATGGTGAGAGCCTTGGGAAAATCTTGTATCGTAAAAAAATTTGTCATTCTCTGTATTTCTTTCTCTTCAAAGTCTCTCATTACCTGAAATATCTCTTTTACATTTCTTTTGCCTCTACGAACGACTTTTTTCACCGAGAATTTGAACCTGCATATTCTTCTCTCTAGCTTTTTTCTCACATTTCACTTACTCACTACTTTCACTAGGCCAAGCTCCTAGGTTTCCTCGTTAACTTACTGCTGTACTTTTGCCATATTTACGATTCATATTTCTAGCAGATAGCTCCTCCCAAACCCTCATTTGGCATCGTTATCTCATTTTATTGATCGGGTTATTTATCTGAATCGCTTTCACGAGATTTTCCCAAGGCTCCTGATTTTCTTGATTTTCACGCTCTCCCTCTCTGTTATTATTCCTAGTGAATTCTCTGTATTTCTTTCTCTTCAAAGTCTCTCTTTACATGAAATATCTCTTTTACTTTCCTTTCGTCTCTACGAACGACTTTCTTCTCCGAGAATTTGAACCTGCATATTCTTCCGCCCTGTCATTTCGCCAATTGCTTTTGCTCTTTCCTGTAGTTCCTCATTCCTGTTCAATACTCTCTAGCCTTTTTCTCACATTTCACTTACTCACTATTTTCACTAGGCCAAGCTCCTAATTTTCCTCGTCAACTTACTGACTTCTGTCACATTTACGTTTCATATTTTAAGCAGACCACTTCCTTGCAAATCCTAATTTTGCATCATTCTCTCATTTTAACGATCGGGATATTTCTCTGAAATGCTTTCCAGAGATTTTCCAATAGCTTTCACCATTCACATTCTCCTCTCGCATATTGCCTGCACTTAGTCCAGCAATGTGCTCTCGCACAGATCTAAACATTTACGTTCTACAATACAGCACTTTCTACGCTTGAGCTTTTTTCTCTCGTTTGAATATTCATGCTAACCTTAGATCGTGCTAACCATAAATTCTTTCCTTGATTTTCACGCTTTCCCTTCTTGTTATTCTTCCTAGTAAATTCTCATTTCGCTTCTCATCTTCCTAGATCATTTCCTAGGATCTAGTCTGCGAAGTACAGCAGTGAAATAACGAGGAAAATTAGGAGCTTGGCCTAGTGAAAGTAATGAATAAGTGAGATGTGGGAAAAAGGCTGGAGAGTCTTGAACAGGAACAGGAATAAGGAACTACATGAAAGGGCGGAAGTAATTGGCGAAACGACAGGGAGGAAGAATAAGAAAGTTCAAATTATCGGTGGAAAAAGTCTTTCGTAGAGGCCGAAGGAATATGAGAGAGATGATTCAGGTAATGAGAAACTTTGAAGAGGAAAGAAATACAGAGAATATGTCCTTACTCAGTTCTTCAGAAAAAAAGGAACAGAAGACAAAGGCGGAAATGATCTAGGGAGATGAGAAGCGCAATAAGAATTTACTAGGAGGAATAACGAAGAGGGACTATGTGAAAATCAAGGAAATAATTGACGGTTAGCAAGATCTAAGGATAACTTAAATATTAAAACGAGAGACAAGAGCTCAAGCGTAGTAAGTGCTGTATGGTAGAGAAGTAAGTGTTCAGATTTATGCGATAGCACATTGATAGAGTAAGTGCAAGAAATGTGCAAGAGGTAAATGAGAATAGTGGGAGCCTTTGTAATATCTCAAGAAAGCGTTTCAGAGAAATAACCCGATCAATAAAATGAGAGAATGATGCTAATTGAGAGTTTGGGAGGAAGTGGTCTGCTTGAAATATGAAACGTAAATGTGGCAGAAGTACAGCAGTAAGTTAACGAGGAAAATTAGGAGCTTGGTCTAGTGAAAGTAGTGAGTAAGTGAAATGTGTAGAAACAAGGCTGGACAGTATTGAACAGGAATGAAGAACTACATGAAGGGGAGGAAAAAATAAGCGAAACGACAGGGCGGAAGAAAATGCAGGTTAGATTCTTCAGCTCTGCCGTTTCGCCTGAAACTTCCGCTCGTTTCTGTAGTTCTTCCCTCCTGTTTGATTCTCTCTTGCATTTTCCTCATTACACAAATACTCACTATTTTATCAAGGCCCAGTTCCCCATTTTCCTCGTTTACTCGCTTCTGTACTTCTGCCGAAATTTCGTTTCATATTTTAAGCAGAATACTCTTTCCCAAACTCTCATTTGGCATTTTTCTCTCATTTTATTTATCGGGATATTTCTCCGAAACGCTTTCCTAAGATTTTCTCAAGGAACTCACTTTTCACATTCTCCTCTTGCACAATTCCTGCACATTCTCAATCAATATGCTATTACACAGTTCAAAACACTTAGGTCCTTTTCATGCAGCACTTTCTAAGCTCATGTTTCTGTATCATCTCACTCATCTAGCTACGTCACTTCACCCTAGTATACCTGAGACTGCATGCTCAAGTATACGAAGTGTAAATTAGATCTTATCAAAGATATCACGATGGTAAACTTTCTGAAAAGGGATATACGTGGAGAAATATGCCAATGTTCAAACAATTACTTTGAAAGGATTATCAGATATGTGAGGGATTCAAACCCATAAATTCCTACAAAATATACACATCATACTGACATAAATAATCTCTATGGCGGTGCAATGAGTCAAAGTCTTCCCTATAGTGGTTTTGAATTTGATAATACTGACATTGACGTTGCTACGATTCCTGTTGAGAATCTAGTTTATCAACAGGAGGTAAACTTGGAATATCCCAATATATTCATGATCGTCGAAGTGATTTACCCTTCTGTCCTGAAACTCGTACTCCACCAAATTCCAAACAGAAAAAATCACTCACGACTCTATATGATAAGGAACCCTCTTTGTTATTTTTCCGAAAAAACTCTTATAGCGCTTCTCATCTTCCTAGATCATTTTCTGCCTTTGTCTTCTGTTCCTACTTCCGCCTTAACCAACATTTTTTTCCACTGAGAATTTTGACCTGCATACTCTTCCGCTCGGCCGTTTCGTCAATTACTTCCGCTCATTACTGTAGTTTTTTCCTCCTGTTCCATACCTTCTTGTCTTTACCTCTTATCACAAATACTCACTATTTTCTCTAGGCCCAGTTCCTCCTTTTCCTTTTTCACTCGCTTCTGTGCTTCTGTCAAAGTTTCGTTCCGAATTTTAAGCAGACCACTTCCTCCCACACTCTTATTTGGCATTTTTATCTCATTTTATCTATCGGAATATTTCTCTGAAACGCTTTCCTATGAATTCCTCAAGGCAATCACGTTTCACATTTTCCTCTTGCACATTTCCTGCACTTTCTCAAGCAATGTGAACACAGTTCAAAACTCTTAGGTCCTTTTCATACAGCACTTTCTTAGCTCATTTTTCTGTCTCGTCTGACCCATCTAGCTACGTCACTTTACCCTCGTATAACTGAGACTGCTTGCTCAAGTATACGAATTGTACATAAGAGCTTATCAAAGATATCACGATGGTGAACTTTCTGGTAAGGGGTAAACGTGGAGGAATATGCCAATGTTCAAACAAATATTCTGAAAGTAATAACAAATATATGAGTGATTTAAACCCTCACATTCCTACAAAATACACGCTCTTTACTGACAGTATTAATCTCTGTGGCAGTGCATCGAGTCAAAGTCTTCCCTATGGTGGTTTAGAATTTGGTGATACTGACTTTGACGTTACTACGATTCCCGATGGAAATCCAGTTGGTTATTTTCAGGAGGTAAACTTGGAATATCCCAAACATATTCATGATCGTCACAGTGATAAACCCTCCTGTCCTGAAACTCGTACTCCAACAAATTTCAAAAAAGAAAAAATTACTCACGACTCTATATGATAAGGAATTTCCTTGTTATTCTTCCTAAAATAATATTATTGCGCTTATCATATTCCTGGTTCATTTCCGCCTCTGTCTTCTGTTCCTGCTTCACACTTTTCTGAAGGACTGTTCTTTCGTACTCAATCTCTGTCCTTCTTACCTCTTCAAAGTCTCTCATTACCTGCAATTTCTCTTTCGTATACCTTTCGCCCTAACAAATGACTTTTTTCACTGAGAATTTGGACCTGCATATTTCTCCGCTCTGCCGTTTTGCCTATTACTTCCGCTCGTTTCTGTAGTTCTTTTCTCCTGTTTGATTATCTCTTGCATTTTCCTCATATCACAAATACCCACTTTTTTATCATGGCCCTGTTCCTCATTTTCCCCGTTTACTCGCTTCTGTTCTTCTGCCAAATTTTCGTTCCATATTTTAAGCGGACTATTTTTTCCCAAACTATCATTTAGCATTTTTCTCTCATTTTATCTATCGGGATATTTTTCCGAAACGCTTTCCTATGAATTCCTCAAGGCTCTCACGTTTCACATTCTCCTCTTGCACATTTCTTGCACTTTCTCAAGCAATGTGCTATCACATAGTTCAAAACACTTAAGTCCTTTTTATACAGCAATTTCTGAGCTCATTTTTCTGTCTCGTCTGACCCATCTAGCTACGTCACTTTACCCTCGTATAACTGATACTGCACGCTCAAGTAAACGAAGTGTAAATAAGAGTTTATCAAAGATATAACAATGTTAAACTTTCTGGAAAGGGGTATACGTGGAGGAATATGCCAATATTCGAACAAATATTCTGAAAGTAATAACAAATGTGTGAGGGATTTAAACCGTCAAAATCTTACAAAATACACACCCTATACTGACAATAATAATCTTTATGGCAGTGCAATGTATCAAAGTTTTCCCTATGAAGGTTTTGAATTTGGTGATACTGACTTTGACGTTACTACGATTCCCGATGAGAATGCAGTTAGTTATTTTCAGGAGGTTAACTCGGAATATCCCAAACATATTCATGACCATCACAGTGATTTACATTTCTGTCCTGAAACTTGTACTCCACCAAATTCCAAACAGAAAAAATTACTCACGACTCTATATGTTAAGGAACCCTCCTTGTTATTCTTCCTAAGAAATTCATTTTGCGCTTCTTATATTCCTAGATCATTTCCGCCTCTGCCATCTGTTCCTACTTCACACTTTTCTGAAGAACTGTTCTTTCCTACTCAATTTCTGTCTTTCTTACCTCTTCAATGTCTCTTATTACCTACAATATCCCTTTCGTATTCCTTTCGCCTTAACAAACGGCTTTTTTCACAGAGAATTTGAACCTGCATATTCTTCCGTCCTGTCGTTTCGCCAAAATACTTGCGCTATTTCCTGTAGTTCTTTATACCTGTTCTATACTCTCTAGCTTTTTCCTCATATTTCTACTTCTCACTATTTCCTCTAGAACCAGTTCCACATTTTCCTCGTTTACTCGCTTCTGTATTTCTGTATTCCTCAAGCAATGTGCTATCACAAAGTTTAAAACACTTAGGTCCCTTTTATACAGCACTTTCTAAGCTCATGTTTCTGTCTCATCTGAGCCATCTAGCTACGTCATTTTACCCTCGTATAACTGGGACTGCATGCGCAAGTATACGAAGTAAAAATTAGAGCTTTTCAAAGATATCATGATGGTAAACTTTCTGTAAAGGAGTATACGTAGAGGAACACGCGAATGTTCAAACAATTACTCTGAAAGTAATAACAAATTGAATGAGCGATTTAAACCCTAAAATTCCTACAAAATACACACTCTCTACTGACATTATTAATCTTTTTGGCGAAGCAATGAGCCAAAGTCTTCCTATGGTGGTTCTGAATTTGGTGATACTGACATTGACGTTACTACGATTCCCGATGAGAATCCACTTGGTTATTTTCAGGAGGTAAACTTGGGATATCCCAAACATTCTCATGATCTTCACATTTACCTTTCTATCCTTAAACTCGTACTCCACCAGATTCCATACAGAAAAAATTACTAACGACTCTATGTAATAAGGAACCCTATTTGTTATTCTTCCTAAGAAATTCTTATTGCGCTTCTCATATTCCTAGATCATTTCCGCATTTGTCCTCTGCTCGTACTTCACACTTTTCTGAAGAACTGTTCTTCAATACTCAATCTCTGTCTTTCTTATCTCTTCGAAGTCTCTTATTAACTGCAATATCTCTTTTTTATTCCTTTCGCCTTAGCAAACGACTTTTTTCACTGAGAATTTGAACCTGCATATTCTTTCGCCCTGTCGTTTCGCCAACTACTTCCGCTATTCCCTGTAGTTCTTTATACCTGTTCTATACTCTCTAGCCTTTTCCTCACATTTCAACTACTAACTTTTACCTCTAGGCCCATTTCCTCATTTTCTCGTTTACTGGCTTCTGAATTTCTGTGCCGCATTTTGGTTCCGTTTTCAATGCATACCATTTCCTCCCAAACACCCATTTGGTATTTTTCTCTCATTTTATTTATCGGGATATTTCTCCGAAACGCTTTCCTAAGATTTTCTCAAAGCACTCACGTTGCACGTTCTCTTTTTGCACATTTCCTGCACTTTCTCGATCAATATGCTATCACAGAGTTGAAAACACTTAGGTCCTTTTCATACAGCACTTTCTAAGCTCATGTTTCTATCTCATCTCACCCATCTAGCTAAGTAGTTAGCGATCAATTAAAGAAGCAATTAGATTTAACTTAAACAGTGAACTTATCGCAAAATGATTTTGAAAGTACAATAAATGAAAAGAATTCGGATATATCAGCTAATTCCGGAACACTTTTATATACCCTAAACTCAATTGAAAACATAAGTGAAGCTATGAAACATTTACCGGATAAAATTGAACTGGAGCTGAAAGAATCTAACAATAATTTGATGACTTTTGGGTTAGCCTATCATGAGTTCAAAGAAGGTATTACTAATCGTGTGACTGCACTGGAAACTAATGTACTTGAAAACAATAAAATGATAATATCCAATGAAGAAAACACGAGGAATTTATTGAAAAATATTCAGGATGTTGAAGAAACAATTAAACCTTCATCAAGTATTGAAGAGAGATTAGAATTACTCTACATTACTATTAATACAATGAATGAAGAATTTAAAAAGTTGAGTAGTGAGATTTTATCTAGTGCCTCTTAAGCTACTACGCTGAGTGTTCTACCACCAATTCGGTCTAGCAATGAACCACTCGAATGAAAAAATACAAGTTGTTAACGAACAACATAAGCCGTCTCGAAAGAATTTTCCACGTAGACGTACTGTCATGAAGGCAATCGATGACTTATGGCAATGTGATTTGGCTGAATTGGATCTCTATGCCAACCAGAATAGAAAACATTAATTCATTTCAGTTGTTATTGAGCATGCATTGAAAACGCAACAAAAATGCATCAGAGAAATACAGAAATGTGAGGAAAAGGCTAGAGAGTATAAAACAGGTATAAAGAATTACATTGAATCGCGGGAGTTATTTGGGAAACGACAGGGCGGAAGAATATGCAGGTTCAAATACTTAGTAAAAAAAGTCGTTCGTTAAGACGAAAGGAATGCGAAAGAGATATTGCAGGTGAATTCTTATTGCTTTTCTCATCTTCCTAGATCATCTTCCTAGGATCTAGACTGCGAAGTACAGCAGTGAGTTAACGAGGAAAATGAGGAGCTTGGCCTAGTGAAAGTAATGAGTAAGTGAAATGTGGGAAAAAGGCTAGAGAGTATTGAACTAGAATAAAGAACTACATGGAAGAGCGGAAGTAATTGGCGAAACGACAGTGCGGAAGAATATGCAGGTTCAAATTCTCGGTGAAAAAATTCGTTCGTAGAGGCGAAAGAAATGTAAAAGAGACATTTCAGGTAATGAAAGATTTTGAAGAGGAAAGAAATACAGAGAATGAGTTGGGAAGAACAGTTCTTCAGCGAAGTGTGAAAAGAACACTGGACAAAGTCGAAAAATAATCTAGGAAGATGATAAGCCCAATAAGAATATACTAGGAAGAATAACAAAGAGGGATAGCCGAAAATCAAGGAAAGAATTGACGTTAATCAAGATCTAAGAATAACATAAATATTAAAACGAGAGTCAGAAGCTAAAGCGTAGAAAGTGCTATATTTTAGAGACGTAGATCATTTTCCGCCTTTGTGTTCTGTTCCTTCGTCTCACTTCTTCGAAGAACTGTTCTTCCCTACTCATTCTCTGAATTGATCCTCTTCAGAGTCTCTCATTACCTGAAATATCTCTTTTACATTACTTTTGCCTCTACGAACGACTTTTTCACCGAGAATTTGAACCTGCATTTCCTTCCGCCCTGTCGTTTCGCCAATTACTTTTGCTCTTTCATGTAGTTCTTCATTCCTGTTCAATACTCTCTAGCCATTTCCTCACATTTCAACTACTAACATTCTCTAGGCCCATTTCCTCATTTTTTCTCGTTTACGTACTTCTGTTTTCTGCCACATTTACGTTTCGTTTTCAGCAGACCATTTCTTCCCAAACTCCCATTTGGTATTATTCTCTCATTTTATTGATCAGGATATTTCTCTGAAACGCTTTCCTGAGATTTTCTCAAAGCACTCACCATTGCACGTCCTCCTTTTGCACATTTCCTGCACTTTCTCTATCAATATGCTATTGCACAGTTCCCAACACTCACGTCCTTTTCATACAGCACTTTCTACGCTCATGTTTCTATCTTATCTCACCCATCTAGCTAAGTAGTTAGCGATCAACTAAAAAGCAATTAGATTTAACTTAAACAGTGAACTTATCGCAAAATGATTTTGAAAGTACAATAAATGAAAAGAATTCGGATATATCAGCTAATTCTGGAACACTTTTATATACCCTAAACTCAATTGAAAACATAAGTGAAGCTATGAAACATTTACCGTATAAAATTGAACTGGAGCTGAAAGAATCTAACAATAATTTGATGACTTTTGGGTTAGCCTATCATGAGTTCAAAGAAGGTATTACTAATCGTGTGACTGCACTGGAAACTAATGTACTTGAAAACGATAAAATGATAATATCCAATGAAGAAAACACGAGAAACTATTGAAAAATATTCAGGATGTTGAAGAAACAATTAAACCTTCATCAAGTATTGAAGAGAGATTAGAATTACTCTACATTACTATTAATACTGTAACGGTATAGAATTCTCTTTTTAATATAAATCACTTTAACAGTTTTCCTCTTTTCATATTATGTCCATCTTCCGGTATCAATCAAAATTAATTCGAAATCAAACAGTTTTAATTCAACATTAAAGGTTAATAATTATTCATAAGGATCACAGGTGGCGAGCATTGTCCGTATGTCTCGTAATTATTGTTTTATCGGCGCAGTAGATAAGATTCGTTACAGATTTACCATAATCGATCTAGTTTTCGACCTGAAAAGGGATAAGAAAATATTAGAATCAAAATTCAGAATTAGAATATTCCGTATCAAATTAATTATCGAATCTCAAAACCCTTTTGATAAAAGGTGAGTGTTTATCGAGTCTAACTCCAATTGTTTCATACGTGAAAATAAACATTTTAGGGTTTCTTCTACCGGAGGCATAGCATTTCTTTTTCTTATACATACCTGCAAGAAAAGCATTACTGTTAATGCCTAGAATTCAATCCAATCCGATCAACTGGAGTTTTGGTTATCGTTCTGAGGACAGAATTTTCGAATACGATTACCTACATTCAGCCACTCATCATCATCACTAAAAGCTGAAGCCATTTTGTTTCAAAGTACAGTTGTTCTATAGAACCTTCTCAAATCAAGGCCAGTATCAATCTACACTGTTATATTAATCAGTTCATCTTTCAACGCTAAATAATAAAGAAGAATTTGGTGTAACTTCAATATCGTATTACCTTCTCAAACATCTCCGTTTTCTTTTTTATCATCTTTAGAGTTATATTATAAGTGGATTACTAACCCTTATTTTTCCGTATATTATAAATTGCATTTCATTACGTATATTATATTCTCATCAAAAATCATATTCTTCATTTACTGTTACCTAAAAGTAACACTGATTGTTTCTTGATTTTCAATCAGTCGATTCATATTAAGTTTATATTTCATAGCTTAAATCAAGTGGCGCCCAGTTCATTTTAATTATTCTTTTATTGGTACTAAGAGTTTTGTAAATTATACAACCCACTACCCAACTGTTCTCTAGCGAAAAGCTGCCAATAAGCGCAATTATGTAATACGTAAGAAAATACGTTACATAAAATTGGCGTAACGTGGGGCAGTAGTTCTATTTTTTTCTGATTACTTTGCAATATTGTATGAAATTTTTTGAATTATTGATTACTGTTATTGTATTCTATATTGATTGGATATTTTGAGTGTATTTTGTATTTTCTTATTCTTGATAGCTGTAATGCACCAAACTTTTCTCTCTTTTTAATTTGTGTGATGATTGATTATCTTGATACTGTCAACATATGTGCTAGGTATTGCGGTTGTTGTTGAATTTATAATTTTTATATTTGTTGTGAATAATGGAAATCGAAATTAATCCTAATCATTTGTCGATTAATGAACTCAACTATGAATTGAGAATAAGGGGCGTTGTATCATGTAGAGGACAAGATGAAAAGAGGAAAATCTTGCGTAGATTATTAGTACGTCAGAAAACTGTAAAAGACTTAGAGTTACACGATCCTGAATTTTCATTCACTACTGAACAGAACGAAATTAATACCACATAGAGTCTATAACGCAACTTGTTATCGAGTTCGAAGGTAATAAAGAGGATTCGACTTTTAAAAGAGCGAAATCACGTCTATCTCACATTTCAGAGCGAATTTCACGTTTACCTATTATCGTTGGAGATGATGAAAAAGAACGTTTGTCATTTAAAAATGAAGCCTTTGCAACTTGTATCAGTTCAGAAGCTGACTTATATGATAAAATCACTGATCAAGCACCTACTGTCAATAACGCATCTAGTATATCGAATTCTTGTATACACAGTGTCTCCGGTACATCACAGTCATTACCAAATCCTCCTTACTATAAATCCATACCTGTTTATAAATGGGGTGAAACATTTTCTGGCGATAAGAGCACCTTATCTTCATTTTTAGAGAACGTAGAAGAGTTAAGAAAGGCACGACACGTAAGCAAAACAGAATTGTTCGAATCAGCTAGAGACTTATTTGTCGGTAACGCACGATGTTGGTTTCGACAGACTATAGGTAATGTTAAAGATTGGGATCCTCTTGTTGAGGCATTAAAATTAGATTTTAGGTCACCGTATCATGATGATGAGCTTTGGGAAGCTATAAAATGTAGAACTCAAATTAAGGATGAATCGGCCGTTATTTATTTTGCCAAAATGAATGAATTGTTCAATCAACTCACTCGAATCCCTGCGGAGAGCACTAGACTCAAATATATTAGAAATAATTTGATCCCTGAGTATCGTAAGGCGATAGCAATGACAGAAATTTCTTCCATTTCCGAACTTTACAAGCTAGTTAAACGTTTAGAAGACAATGATTATTTGGACATAAATATTTCGTTGCCCTCGACTAGTCGTGCTGAAACTGCGAAAGGTAATTTTTCAAATCCAAAAAGGATTCCCCGTACAATAATATTTCAAAACATTATAGTCGTTCACCCAAATTATTAACGATTGATAAAAAGATAATAATATTCCTGTTAACCCCGATGAATGCTGGAATTGTCATAAGAAAGGACATTTCTATAGTGAGTGTAGAGCTAGGAAAAGTAAATTTTGCTATCGTTGTGGATTACCTAACGTTACTGTTCGTACCTGCTCACAGTGTCAAAAAACTAATTTTTGGGGCGAAACTAAAAGCCCGAGATTCGTCCCAGTCGTTTCATTTGAGGGCTTCTGAATTAAATAATTTTGAAAATTTCCAAACTTCACGACTTTTCACTAAAATGACACACGATAATAGACCATACATCGAGGTGAAAGTATTAGACAATAAAATAGTTGGTTTGTTGGACTCTGGTTCCAATATTACAATTATCGGTAAAGGTGGCGTTGATTTAATACGACGTCTTAATTTAAAATTTTTAGTCCAAGTTCGAAATTTGTACATACTGCTGATAATAAAAGGCAACATGTAACTGGTCTTGTACATTTGCCTATTGAAATTAACGAGGAGTGTCATCTTGTAGAAGCTCTGGTTGTTCCGAGCCTGAGTCATAATTTGATTTTTGGAAGTGATTTTTGCCAAAATTTGCAATTAAAATAGATTATCTTGAGGAAATTGGGAAATACAACACAATAATGTTTCCTTGGTAACGGTTACTTCAGTCGATTCAAAAATAATCTGGACCATAAAAATAATTTATCCCCAAACCAAAAGGTTGTGATCAATGAGTTGTTACAGGCGTTTGAAGAAGTTAGCGGTGTAAATCGTCTAGGTCGAACGGATAAAATCTCTCTTACTATAGATACTGGCGACGCAAAACCTTTTAGACTGAAACAATATCCGATGTCTCCATATATGATGAAGATACTTAACGAGGAATTAGATGACATGTTGAATTTAGGTGTTGTTGAACCATCAAATTCACCTTGGTCTAGTCCGGTTATATTAGTCAAGAAGAAGAATAATGAATATCGTTTCTGCTTTGATGGGCGTAAATTAAACGAAGTTACTAAACACGATTCGTACCCTCTTCCTCGAATCGATTGCATATTAAGAAGTCTTACCGGAGCAAAATTCATTAGTACTATTGATTTAAAGAAATCGTTTTGGCAAATTCCGCTGGAACCACAATCAAGAGAAAAACCGCCTTTAGTATACCTGGAAGAGGCTTATTTCAGTTTACAGTCGTTCCTTTCGGATTGCGAAATAGTGCGCAAAGACAACAGCGTCTTGTTGACAGTCTATTTGGTCCCGAATTCGAAAATAAAATTTTTGCTTACCTCGATGACATTATAATTATATCTGGTACTTTTGAAGAACACGTTTACCTTCTAAAGCAGGTTATTGATCGTCTAAAACAAGCCAATATTACTGTTAATCTAAAAAAATGTCAATTTTTTCGAAATTCATTAAAATATTTAGGCTATATTGTAGATGAAAATGGTTTAAGAACCGATCCTGAGAAAGTATCTTGTATGGTTAATTTTCGCGTCCGAATACAAGTACAGAAATAAAGAGGTTCGTGGGAATGTGCTCATGGTATAGAGCGTTTATCAAAGACTTCTCTACCTTACTTTCACCAATTAATGATTTACTGAAAGGCAAAAGAAACGACAAGCTATTACGTGGACTCCTCAAGCTGAGGAAGCTTTTTTGAAAATAAAAGAGGCTCTAGTGGCATCTCCCATACTTACATGCCCTAATTTCAATATCCCTTTTACCATACAAAGCGACGCTTCTGCAACCGGTGTCGGTGGCGTACTCACACAATGTCATGACGGCGAAGAAAAAGTTATTGCGTATGCAAGCCGATCTCTCACAAGAACAGAAAGAAATTACACAGTTACTGAACGCGAGCTTTTGGCCTTAATATTCTGTTTGGAAAAATTCAGAGCCTATGTAGAAGGTGTTAAATTCACCGTCATAACTGACCATTATTCGCTTTTATGGCTAAATAAACTCACAAATCCATCTGGTAGACTTTCTCGTTGGGCAGTTAGGCTGCGACAATATGATTTTGAGCTTATACATAGAAAAGGCAAAGACAATGTGGTACCCGATTTCTTATCCGCATTCATGAATCGCAAGAGATTAATGTAATATCCTTTTATGACGATGATTTTGACAATTGGTATGTTAGCATGCGTAATAAAGTTAAACAAAGGGGCAATTCCTATCCCCAGTGGAAGGTAGAAGATGAAAAGCTCTACAAGTTCGTTCCGTCGAACATTCATGTTCAATCAAATATTTCTGAGTGGAAGGTAGTAGTTCCGAAAAGAAACGTAAGTCAATAATAGAAGCGTTCCATAACCCACCAACTTGCGGTCATCTCGGGTGTTTAAGACACTCTCCCGAATAAGTGAACTTTATTACTGGCCAAAGATGAGAGCCGATATTCTTAAATTCGTGAAAAATTGTAAAATTTGCGGAGCTAATAAAATTTATAACCAACCAGGTTTAGGATTAATGGGGCAAGAGAAAATGTCCGTTTTCCTTGGCAAATTATCGCGTTAGATTTAGTAGGTCCTTTTCCCAGGTCCAAACATGGAAATACGTTTTTACTGGTCGTATCTGATTGGTTCACGAAATATGCCATTTTACACCCATTGCGTAAGGCTAGCGCTGAAAATGTCGTTAAATTTTGGAATCAGATGTCTTTTTAAAGTTTGGTATCCCACAGTTTATAATAGCTGATAATGGAACACAGTTCGCAGGGCGCGCTTTGAGGAATCTGGCCAGAGCATATAAAGTCCAGAAGATTTGGTTCACACCGGTATATTCACCTCAGTGTGATTTTGTTGAACGAACAAATCAAACCGTTGGTACTACGATTCGTTGTTATATAAAAGAACAAAATCATTCGGAATGGGATAAAGAATTACAAAAATTGCTTTCGCTATTAATACCGCTAAACATGAAGTAACAGGATTTTCACCAACTTTTCTAAATTTCGGTAGATATGTTCCGCTTAGTGGAGATTATTACGGGGAAATAGAGTTGACTGACGATATACAATTGTTACCTGAAAAAGGGATAGTTACGCAGTTGATATCGCACCGTTGTCTGATATTTTCGAAATATTCGGGAAAAGCTTCATAAGGCTTATAGTAGAAATGCCCGAACCTATAATTTGCGTCGACGGGACTACAATTTTGGTGTAGGAGAGAAGGTTTGGCGACGAAATAAAGTCCTTTTAAATGCTTCAAAGAAATTCTCGGCAAAACTTGCACCAAAGTATGTATTGCGTCGAGTTTATCAAAAAGTTTCTGGTCTTTGTTATAATTTAGTAAATTTAGACGGTTCACCGGACGGTAAATGGCATGTCAAAGACCTAAAACCATATTTCGGCTCAAATTCTGATGTTTCCGTTTCATAATATTTTTTGTATCGCTCAAGTATTTTAAAGTTTCACTGTCGTTGAATACCTCCTTGTCGAAGTATTCATTTCATTATTCCTCCGATCGATTAGTTTCTGAACATTATCAGGATTTGACCTATGGGTGTAGTATAGTTAGCTATAGGTTATTATTTAGGTTATAAATAGGTTAGATGAGTAGATAGATAGGTTAGATTATAACTAGATAAGTTAGTTTAGGGTTGTGGCCGCAACAAAACAAAAATTAGCTGTAAGGAATAAAAACGATGAGAAACAGCATGACGGGGTTAGTAAGGCCTTCAATAATATATGCCTATTCCATATGAACTGAATATGTACTTCAAAAAAAAAAATTATATCAATTTTTTTCTTTTTAGGAGAGGGTAGTGTAACGGTATAGAATTCCTCTTTTAATATAAATCACTTTAACAGTTTTCCTCTTTTCATATTATGTCCATCTTCCGGTATCAATCAAAATTAATTCGAAATCAAACAGTTTTAATTCAACATTAAAGGTTAATAATTATTCATAAGGATCACAGGTGGCGAGCATTGTCCGTATGTCTCGTAATTATTGTTTTATCGGCGCAGTAGATAAGATTCGTTACAGATTTACCATAATCGATCTAGTTTTCGACCTGAAAAGGGATAAGAAAATATTAGAATCAAAATTCAGAATTAGAATATTCCGTATCAAATTAATTATCGAATCTCAAAACCCTTTTGATAAAAGGTGAGTGTTTATCGAGTCTAACTCCAATTGTTTCATACGTGAAAATAAACATTTTAGGGTTTCTTCTACCGGAGGCATAGCATTTCTTTTTCTTATACATACCTGCAAGAAAAGCATTACTGTTAATGCCTAGAATTCAATCCAATCCGATCAACTGGAGTTTTGGTTATCGTTCTGAGGACAGAATTTTTCGAATACGCTTACCTACATTCAGCCACTCATCATCATCACTAAAAGCTGAAGCCATTTTGTTTCAAAGTACAGTTGTTCTATAGAACCTTCTCAAATCAAGGCCAGTATCAATCTACACTGTTATATTAATCAGTTCATCTTTCAACGCTAAATAATAAAGAAGAATTTGGTGTAACTTCAATATCGTATTACCTTCTCAAACATCTCCGTTTTCTTTTTATCATCTTTAGAGTTATATTATAAGTGGATTACTAACCCTTATTTTTCCGTATATTATTAATTGCATTTCATTACGTATATTATATTCTCATCAAAAATCATATTCTTCATTTACTGTTACCTAAAAGTAACACTGATTGTTTCTTGATTTTCAATCAGTCGATTCATATTAAGTTTATATTTCATAGCTTAAATCAAGTGGCGCCCAGTTCATTTTAATTATTCTTTTATTGGTACTAAGAGTTTTGTAAATTATACAACCCACTACCCAACTGTTCTCTGGCGAAAAGCTGCCAATAAGCGCAATTATGTAATACGTAAGAAAATACGTTACAATACAATGAATGAAGAATTTAAAAAGTTGAGTAGTGAGATTTTATCTAGTGCCTCTTAAGCTACTACGCTGAGTGTTCTACCACCAATTCGGTCTAGCAATGAACCACTCGAATGAAAAAATACAAGTTGTTAACGAACAACATAAGCCGTCTCGAAAGAATTTTCCACGTAGACGTACTGTCATAAAGGCAATCGATGACTTATGGCAATGTGATTTGGCTCAATTGGATCTCTATGCCAACCAGAATAGAAAACATTAATTCATTTCAGTTGTTATTGAGCATGCATTGAAAACGCAACAAAAATGCATCAGAGAAATACAGAAATGTGAGGAAAAGGCTAGAGAGTATAAAACAGGTATAAAGAATTACATTGAATGCGGGAGTTATTTGGGAAACGACAGGGCGGAAGAATATGCAGGTTCAAATACTTAGTAAAAAGTCGTTTGTTAAGACGAAAGGAATGCGAAAGAGATATTGCAGGTGAATTCTTATTGCTTTTCTCATCTTCCTAGATCATCTTCCTAGGATCTAGACTGCGAAGTACAGCAGTGAGTTAACGAGGAAAATGAGGAGCTTGGCCTAGTGAAAGTAATGAGTAAGTGAAATGTGGGAAAAAGGCTAGAGAGTATTGAACTGGAATAAAGAACTACATGGAAGAGCGGAAGTAATTGGCGAAACGACAGTGCGGAAGAATATGCAGGTTCAAATTCTCGGTGAAAAAATTCGTTCGTAGAGGCGAAAGAAATGTAAAAGAGACATTTCAGGTAATGAAAGATTTTGAAGAGGAAAGAAATACAGAGAATGAGTTGGGAAGAACAGTTCTTCAGCGAAGTGTGAGAAAAGAACACTGGACAAAGTCGAAAAATAATCTAGGAAGATGATAAGCCCAATAAGAATATACTAGGAAGAATAACAAAGAGGGATAGCCGAAAAATCAAGGAAAGAATTGACGTTAATCAAGATCTAAGAATAACATAAATATAAAAACGAGAGTCAGAAGCTAAAGCGTAGAAAGTGCTATATTTTAGAGACGTAGATCATTTTCCGCCTTTGTGTTCTGTTCCTTCGTCTCATTTCTTCGAAGAACTGTTCTTCCCTACTCATTTTCTGTATTGATCCTCTTCAGAGTCTCTCATTACCTGAAATATCTCTTTTACATTACTTTTGCCTCTACGAACGACTTTTTTCACCGAGAATTTGAACCTGCATTTCCTTCCGCCCTGTCGTTCCATCAATTACTGCCGCTCTATCATGTAGTTCTTCATTCGAGTTCAATACTCTCTAGCCATTTTCTCAAATTTCCCTTACTCACAACATTCTCTAGGCCAAGCTCCTAATTTTTTCTCGTTTACGTACTTCTGTTTTTCTGCCACATTTACGTTTCATATTTTAGCAGACCATTTCTTCCCAAACTCTCATTTGGCATTATTCTATCATTTCATTGATCAGGATATTTCTCTGAAACGCTTTCCTGAGATTTTCCCAAGGCTCTCACCATTCACATCCTCCTCATGCACTTTTCTTGCACCTACTCTAGCAATGTGCAATTGCACAGATCCCAACACTCACGTCTCTACCATACAGCACTTTCTACGCTTGAGCTTCTGACTCTCTTTTTAAAATTTATGTTATTCTTAGATCTTGCGTAGAGTCAGTTCTTTCCAACTCGTGGTAATTGGAATATCAATAACGATCTTTTTTCTCGCGTCACTGTTAATTTAGCTTGAATTACCTCGAATAATTTTTGAGTGTTCTGAGAATATAAATTTCAGGTTTTGAAAAACATTGAATAATCTGTTCAGGTATATTTATTTTTGATGAAACTAAATATTTTTTTGTACGTAAAATTCGGAAGTGCAATGACATATGGAGTGTTCACTTAAGAATTTACAATTTGATAATTAAGCGGCATTTGAGACACTATGTTTAATATGAAATTAATTTTAAAAGGTACCTATAATGGCCCTTATATATTCCTCAATTGGGTCACAATATTTCGTGTGGTATAACGTGGACAACCCTTTATTTTCGAATATTTCAAACATTCTGAAGTTTGGAGTGTTACTTTCTTTCAAAAAGAAAAAATATAAATAGTGAGGACTATTTTGACCGAATTTTGTGTGGCCTATTGATTTCAAATCTTTAAATCCCACGATGATTGCACTAATTTGTTGAATTTAAAAACTATTATTCAGTTAATATACAAGGTGTTACAAAATAGTATGTCACTACTTGAGGGGCAAATCTACGTGCAATTTTAAGAAAAAGTTCTCTTTCAAAACTACTGCAGTTTTTGAGATGATCAGATAATTCGAAATGAATGCTGTTTTTCACAGATTCCATAATTACAGGCCCTACATTATAACTGAAATTCACAAGCTGTTTCCTATTCCGAGGCCATGTCTGATTTTTTCATATCTAACTTTTTTTCAGTACGCCACTGATTAGCGTACAATCCATTTTTGTCATTTTCGTTTAATTTGAAAACATTTTTGGCACTCGAAATTTTTTCGTATCTTAACCGTTTTCAATGAAAAATTATTGAATTTATGCTATTCGCTAAATAAAAAAAATAATAGAAATACTCGATAGGTTTGTCAAAATTTGCTTCCAGTTTGATAGCTCGTCTTCTGAGGCTCAACTTATACTTATTCAATATCAAACTAAACACATTAAACAATTAAAAACGAAATAAATAGCTTGGAGTGTCCACTCGAAAAGTATTCGAAGTAATTCGAGCGAAATTGACAGTGGCGCGAGAAAAATGATCGTTATTGATATTTCAGTTACTCCGAGTTGCTTATTGTATACAGGGTGTGCAAAAATTAAAATTAATCAACTAACTCAATTTTAGGTACGATGCCATATTTTTCTATCCACCCAAAAATTCATATATTTATAATCTATCGAACAATTCTAGAAGATGCTAGAGCGATGAACGCCTAAGTAGAGAGTTTCTTACATTATAAGACAAAAATTTTAAACTGGCTCGAATTGAGGTTTCCCGAATGGAACATCCATAGAATTTTCATTTATATAGTTACCTGATGACAATGAATATGTCAGATAATTCTCTGTCTGTCAGTTGAGTGATCAAAGCAGCACTAAAAACGGCTGAGGTATATGTATTGATAGTCTGGAATTTTTTGATTCAAATCAGTCGAGATGAATACTTATTCAGAAGAAGGTCATACTGACTTGAGCTAAATGCTTTCGAAAAAGTTTTGATCCAGAGTGTAGTAGCATCATACATCAAAAACCCACTACAAGAAAACCAATCAATGGAAATAAGGAGAATGTTCTGTGATTGAAAATCCTAATATAACTCAGAATCAAATAGGTCTAAATACTTATATTAGTCGAAAAGGAATTTCGAAAATTCAAAAACAGCAGCAGTCTCTCATTACCTGAAATATCTCCTTTACATTTCTTTCGCCTTTGCGAACGAATTTTTTCACCGAGAATTTGAACCTGCATATTCTTCCGCCCCGTCGTTTCGCCAATTACTTCCGCTCGTCCATGTAGTTCTTTATTCCAGTTCAATACTCTCTAGCCATTTTCTCAAATTTCTCTTACTCACAACATTCTCTAGGCCAAGCTCCTAATTTTTCTCGTTTACGTACTTTTGTTTTGCTGCCACATTTACGTTTCATATTTTAAGCAGACCATTTCTTCCCAAACTCTCATTTGGCATTATTCTATCATTTCATTGATCGGGATATTTCTCTGAAACGCTTTCCTGAGATTTTCCCAAGGCTCTCACCATTCACATTCTCCTCATGCAAATTTCTTGCACCTACTCTAGCAATGTGCAATTGCACAGTTCCCAACACTCACGTCTCTACTATACAGCACTTACTTCGCTTTAGCTTCTGACTCTCATTTTAATATTTATGATATTCTTAGATCTTGCATAGAGTCAATTCTTTCCTTGATTTTCACGCTGTCCCTCTTTGTTATTCCTCCTAATAAATTCTTAATGCGCTTCTTATCTTCCTAGATCATTTTCCGCCTTTGTCTTCTTTTCCTTCTTCACATTTGAACTTCTGAAGAGCTGTTCTTCCATACTCATTCTCTGTATTTCTTTCATCTTCAAAGTTTCTTATTACCTGAAATATCTCTCTCATATTCCTTTTGCCCTTACGAACGACTTTCTTTTTCGCCAAAATTTGTAGTTCTTCTTTATATCCTGTTCCTGTTCAATACTCTCTAGCCTTTTTCCCACATTTCACTCACTCATTACTTTCACTAGGCCAAGCTCCTAATTTTCCTCGTTAACTCACTGCTGTACTTCGCAGATTAGATCCTAGGAAAATGATCTAGGAAGATGAGAAGCGCAATATGAATTTACTAGGAAGAATAACAAAAAGGGACTGCGTGATAATCAAGGAAAGAATTGAAGGTTAGCAAGATCTAAAAGATTAGCATGAATATTAAAACGAGAGACAAAAGCTCAAGCGTAGAAAGTGCTGTATTGTAGAACGTAAGTGTTTGAATCTGTGCGATAGCACATTGCTGGAGTAAGTGCAAGAAATATGCGAGAGGAGAATGTGAATGTTGAGAGCCTTGGGAAAATCTCGTGAAAGCGTTTCAGATAAATAACCCGATCAATAAAATGAGATAATGATGGCAAATGAGGGTTTGGGAGGAAGTGGTCTGCTAGAAATATAAAACGTAAATGTGGCAGAAGTACAGCAGTAAGTTAACGAGGAAACCTAGTGAAAGAAGTGAGTACGTGAAATGTGAGAAAAAAGCTAGAGAGAAGAATATGCAGGTTCAAATTCTCTGTTAAAAAAGTCGTTCGCAGAGGCGAAAGAAATGTAGGAGAGGTATTTCAGGTAATGAGGGACTGTGAAGAGGAAAGAAATACAGAGAATGAGTAGGGAAGAACAGTTCTTCAGCGAAGTGTGAGAAAGGAACAGGGGACAAAGGCGAAAAATAATCTAGGGAGAAAAGAAGCCCAACAAGAATATACTCGGAAGAAAAACGAGGAGGGAGAACGGGAAAATCGAGGAAAGAATTGTGGTAAGCAAGATCTAAGAATAACATAAAAATTAAAACGAGAGTCAGAAGCTCAAGCGTAGAAAGTGCTGTATTGTAGAGACGTAAGTGTTTAGATCTGTGCGACAGCACATTGCTAGAGTAAGTGCAAGAAATGTACAAGAGGAGAATGTGAATGGTGAGAGCTTTCGGAAAATACTCAGTAGAGCGTTTCAGAGAAATATCCCGATCAATAAAATGGAAGAAAAATGCCAAATGAGAGTTTGGGAGGAAGTGATTTGCTTAAAATATGAAACGGAAATTTGGCAGAAGTACAAAAGTAAGAGAACGAGGGAAATTAGGAGCTATTCCTATGGAAAAGAGTGAGTAAGTTAAATTTGAGAAAAAGGTAGAGAGTATTGAACAGGAATAAAGAACAACATGAAAGAGCGGAAGTAATTGGCGAAACGACAGGGCGGAAGAATATGCAAGTTCATATTCTCGGTAAAAAACTCATTCGTATAGGCACAGGGAATATAAAAGAGATATTTCAGGTAATCAGAGGCTATGAAGAGAAAATAAATAGAGAGAATGAGTAGGGAAGAACAGTCAGTTGCTAGGTAATTCTGGATGGCAGACGATGGAACGTTCAAGGAGCGTAGGCGTTTGAGGATTCTAGAAACTCCTTCGCCGGGAGAGTCGGAGTGCGTAGTTGCTCGAAGCGCAAGGTTGGTTTTGGGCACTGGGTGTTCAAAGCGTCTGGAGGTTCAGAGGGCCTGACCTATAGAGGCGCGAGGTGGTTCGAAGAGTACAAAATTTAGGCAGAAGACACTGTGAGGCGCTTGAGCTTTTATAACTAGGTAGTTCTGTGTGCAAGGTGGTTTGAGTCGTGAGGATATTCGGACGCAGTATAGTTCTAAACGTTTGAAGGCGAGGGATAATTCAGGGAGTTTATGCGCGATGTTTTTAGGGGCGCATAGGCATTTGGGGATGAGAGGTACATCTGTCCGCCTAGGCGTTCGAATTGCGAGGTAGATCTGCACGTCTAAGCGTTTAATATAAAAGGTAGATCTTCCAGCCTAGGCGTTTAATATAAAAGGATATTCTGTCCGGAGTTTGATATACAAGGTAGATCAGCCCACATAAGCGTTTTTGGGTGCAAGGTAGATCTGCCCGTCTAGGTGTTTGCTTTACAAGGTAGATCTGCCGGCCTGCTAGTGTATATATACTAAACGCGTGAGGCACTTTTCGGTCAAAATGGAGGGGATGGAATGTGGTTGAACCGGGACGGGGGCTCTCGAGCGGCAGGCGAAGGCCAGGCCGACTAAATTTTTCACGAAATAAGATTTATCAAGGCTCTCACCATTCACATTCTTCTCTTGCACAATTCTTGCACTTACTCTAGCAATTTGCTGTCGCACAGATCTAAACACTTACGCCTCTACAATACAGCACTTTCTACGCTTGAGCTTCTTACTCTCATTTAAATTTTTATGTTATTCTTAGATCTTGCCTACCACAATTCTTTCCTTGATTTTCCTGTTCTCTCTCTTCTTTATTCTTCCTAGTATATTCTTATTCGGCTTCTTTTCTTCCTAGATTATCTTTCGCCTTTGTCCCCTGTTCCTTTCTCACACTTTCCCTACTCATTCTCTGTATTTCTTTCCTCTTCACAGACTCTCATTACCTGAAATATCTCTTTCACATTTCTTTCGCCTCTACGAACGAATTTTTTCACCGAGAATTTGAAGCTGCATATCTTCCGCCCTGTCGTTTCGCCAATTACTTCCGCTCTTCCATGTAGTTCTTTATTCCAGTTCAATACTCTCTAGCCTTTTTCCCACATTTCACTTACTCATTACTTTCACTAGGCCAAGCTCCTAATTTTCCTCGTGAACTCACTGCTGTACTTCGCAGTCTAGATCCCAGGAAAATGATCTAGGAAGATGAGAAGCGCAATAATGATTTACCTGCAATATCTCTTTCGCATTCCTTTCGCCTTAACAAACGACTTTTTTTACTGAGTATTTGAACCTGCAAATTCTTCCGCTCTGTCGTTTCGCCAAATACTTCCGCTATTCAATGTAATTCTTTATACCTGTTCCATACTCTCTAGCCTTTTCTTTACATTTCTGTATTTCTCTGACGCATTTTTGTTGCGTATTCAATGCATGCTCAATAACAACTAGAATGAATTTATGTTTTCTATTCTGGTTGGCATAGAGAATGAATTGAGCCAAATCACATTGCCATATGTCATCGATTGCCTTTATGACAGTACGTTTACGTGGAAAATTCTTTCGAGTCGGCTTATGTTGTTCGTTAGCAACTTGTATTTTTTCATTTGAGTGGTTCATTGTTTGACGGAATTGGTGGTAGAACACTCAGCGTAGTAACTTTAGAGGCACTAGATGAAAACTCACTCCTCAACTTCTTAAATTCATCATTCATTGTATTAATAGTAAGGAAGAGTAATTGCAATCTCTCTTCACTACTTGAAACTAGTCTAATTTTTTCTTCAACATCCTGAATATTTTTCAATAGTTTCCTCGTTTATTCTTCATTGGATATTATCATTTTATTGTTTTCAAGTACATCAGTTTCCAGTGCAGTCACACGATTAGTAATACCATCTCTGAACTCATGATAGGCTAACCCAAAAGTCATCAAATTATTGTTAGATTCTTTCAGCTTCAGTTCAATTTTATCCGAGAAATGTTTCATAGCTTCATTTATGTTTTCAATAGAGTTAATGGTATAAAATAGTGTTCTGGAATAAGCTGATATATCCGAATTATTTTTATTTATTGTACTTTCAAAATCATTTTGCGATAAGTTCACTAATTAAGTTAAATCTAATTGGTTCTTTAGTTGATCGCTACCTACTTAGCTAGATGGGTGAGATGAGACAGAAACATGAGCTTAGAAAGTGCTGTATGAAAAGGACCTAAGTGTTTTCAACTGTGTGATAGCATATTGATCGGGAAAGTGCAGGAAATGTGCAAGAGGAGAATGTGCAACGTGAGTGCCTTGAGAAAATCTTAGGAAAGCGTTTCGGAGAAATATCGCGATAAATAAAATGAGAGAATAATACCAAATGAGGGTTTGAGAAGAAAAATTCTGCTAAAAATATGGAACGAAAATTCGGCAGAAGTACAGAATTGAGTAAACGAGGAATAACATTACTAAAGGAAGAATAACAAAGAGATTCCTTATCATATAGAGTCGTGAGTAATTTTTTCTTTTTTGAAATTTGGTGGAGTACGAGTTTCAGGACAGAAGGGTTTATCACTGTGACGATCATGAATATGTTTGGGATATTCCAAGTTTACCTCCTGAAAATAACCAACTGGATTTTCATCGGGTATCGTAGTAACGTCAATGTCAGTATCACGAAATTCAAAACCATCATAGGGAAGACTTTGACTTATTGCACTGCCATAGAGATTATTAATGTCAGTGAAGTGCGTGTATTTTGTAGGAATTTGAGGGTTTAAATCCGTCATATATTTTTTAATACTTTCAGAGTAATTGTTTGAACTTTGGCGTATTCCTCTACGTATACTCCTTTCCAGAAAGTTTACCATCGTGATATCTTTGATAAGCTCTAATTTACACTTCGTATACTTGAGCATGCAGTCTCAGTTATACGAGGGTAAAATGACGTAGCTAGATGGGTCAGGACCTAAGTGTTTTGAACTGTGTGAAAGCACATCGCTTGAGAAAGTGCAGGAAATGTGCAAGAGGAGAATGTGAAACGTGAGTGCCTTGAGGAACTCATAGGAAAGCGTTTCGGAGAAATATCCCGATAGATAAAATGAGAGGAAAATGCCAAATAAGAGTTTAGGAGGAAGTGGTCTGCTTAAAATATGGAATGAAAATTCGGCAGAAGTACAGATGCGAGTAAACGAGGAAGACGAGGAACTGGGCCTAGAGAAAATGGTGGGTATTTGTGATATAAGGAAAAGGTAAAAAAGGATCATACAATAGTTAAGAGCTACAGCAATGAGCGGAAGTAATTGGCGAAGCAGCCGAGCGGAAGAGTATGCAGGTCAAATTTCTCAGTGGAAAAAGTCTTTGGTTTAGGCGAGAGGAATGTGAAAGAGATATTGCAGGTAAAAAGTGTCTTTGAGAAGGTAAGGAATACAGAGAATATGTGGGGAAGAACAGTTTCTCAGAGGAGTGTGAAATAGGAATAGAAGACCAGGGCAGAAAATGATCTGAGAATATGATGAGCGCAAAAAGAATTCATTAGGAAGAATAATAAGATTAACAAAAGGACAGTGTGAAAACCAAGGGAAATATTGACAGTAAGCAAAGTCTAAGAAAGTTATAAATGAATAAATGAAATAAGAGACAGTAGCATGAGCTTAGAAAGTGCTGTATGAAAAGGACGTAAGTGTTTAGATCTGTGCGATAGCACTTTATTTTAGTAAGTGCAGGAAAAGTGCAAAAGAGTAATGTTATTGTTGAGTGCTTTGAGAAAATCTTAGGAAAGTGTTTCAGAGAAATATCACAATCAATAAAATGAGAGAAAAATGCGAAATTAGAATTTGGGAGGAAGTGGTCTGCTTCAAATGTGGAACGAAAATGTGGCAGAAGTACAAAAGGAAGTAAACGAGGAAATTGCAGAACTGGGCCTAGAGAAAATAGTGAGTGAGTGAAATGCGAGAAGAAGGCTAGAGATTAATGAACATGAAGAAATAAAGATTTTCAGGAAAGAGCGGAAGTAATTGGCGAAACGACAGCGCGGAAGAATATGCAGGTTCAATTTCTCGGTGAAAAAAGTTGATGGTTGATGCAGAAGGAATACGAAATAGATATTGCAAGTAATAAGAGACTTTGAAGAGGAAAGACACACAGAGAATGAGTAAGGAATAACAGTTCTTCAGAGAAGTGTGAAGTAGGAACAGAAGACAAAGACGGAAAATGATCTAGGAATATGAGAAGCGCATTGAGAAGCTTTTAGGAAGAATAACGAAAAGGGTTCATTATCATATAGAGTCGGGAGTAATTTTTTCTGTTTGGATATTGATGAAGTACGAGTTTCAGAACAGAAGGGTTCATCACTGTGACGATCATGAATATGTTTGGGATATTCCAAGTATACCTCCTGAAAATAACCAACTGGATTTTCATCGGGAATCGTAGTAACGTCAAAGTCAGTATCACCAAATTCAAAACCACCATAGGAAAGGCTTTGACTCATTGCACTGCCATAGAGATTATTAATGTCAGTAAAGAGCGCGTATTATGTAGGAATTTTTTGAGAAAGTGCTGTATGGTAGAGACGTAAGTGTTCAGATCTGTGCCATATCACATTGCTAGAGGAAGTGCAAGAAATGTGCAAGAGGAGAATGTTAATAGTGAGAGCCTTGGGAAAATCTCAGGAAAGCATCTCAGAGAAATATCCCGATCAATAAAATGAGAGAATGATGCCAAATGAGAGTTTGAGAGGAAATGGTCTGCTTGAAATATGAAACGTTAATGTGGCAGAAGTCAGTAAGTTAACGAGGATAATTAGCAGCTTGGCCTAGTGAAAGTAGTGAGTAAGTGAAATGCGAGAGAAAGGCTAGAGAGTATTGAAAAGGAATAAAGAACTATACAAAGGAGCGACAGTATTTGGCGAAACGACAGGGCGAAAGAATAAGCAGGTTCAAATTCTCGGTGAAAAAAGTCGTTTGTAAAGGCAAGAGGAATGTAAGAGAGATATTCCAGGTAAGGAGAGGCTTCGAAGAGGAAAGAAATACAGAGAATGAGTGGGGACGAACAGTTCTTTAGAGAAGTGTGAGGAAGGAACAGAAGACAGGGGCGGAAAATGATCGAGGAAGTTGAGAAGCGCAATAAGAATTTACTAGGGAGAACAACAAGGAGGAACAGCGTGAAAATCGAGGAAAGAATTGACGATAGGCACGATCTAAGGATAGCATAAATACTTAAACGAGAGACATAAGCTCAAGCGTAAAAAGTGCTGTATGGTAGAGACGTAAGTGTTTAGATCTGTGCGAGAGCACATTGCTTGAGTAAGTGCAAGAAATGTGCAAAAGGAGAATGTAAATGTTGGGAGCCTTGGAAAAATCTTAGGAATGCGTTTCAGAGAAATATCCCAATCAATAAAATGAGAGGATGATGCCAAATGAGAAGGCAGAAGTCAACAAGTTAACGAGGAAAATTAGGAGCTAGGCCTTATGAAAGAAGTGAGTAAGTGGAATGTGAGAAAAAGGCTAGAAAGTATTGAACAGGAATGAAGAACTACATGAAAGAGCGGAAGTAATTGGCGAAACGACAGGGCGGAAGAATATGCAGGTTCAAATTCTCGGTGAAAAAAGTCGTTTGTAGAGGCAAAAGAAATGTAAAAGAGATATTTCAGGTAATGAGAGACTTTGAAGAGGAAAGAAATACAGAGAATGAGTGGGGAAGATCAGTTCTTCTGAGAAGTGTGAGGAAGGAACTGAAGAAAAGGCGGAAAATGATCTTGGAAAATGAGAAGTACAATAAGAGAGGCGATGGAATGTGGTTGAATCGGGAAGGGGGCTCTCGAGCGGCAAGCGAAAGTCTGGTTGACTGAATTTTTTTCGACACAAGATTTTCCCATGGCTCTCACCTTTCACATTCTCCTCTTGCGCATTTCTTGTACTTACTCGAGCAATGTGCTATCGCATAGATCTAAACACTTACGTCTCTAACATACGGCACTTTCTACGCTGAAGCTTTAGTCTCCCATTTAATATTTATGCTAGCCTTAGATCTTGCTTACCGTAAATTATTTCCTTCATTTCCACGCTGCCCTTCTTTGTTATTCTTCCTAGTTAATTCTTATTGCGCTTATGTGGCAGAATATAAGAAGTACGTAAACGAGAAAAATTAGGAGCTTGGACTAGAGAATGTTGTGAGTAAGAAAAATGTGAGAAAATGGCTAGAGAGTATTGAACTGGAATGAAGAACTACAAGATAGAGCGGAAATAGTTGGCGGAACGACAAGGCTGAAGAACATGCATGTTCACATTCTCGGTGAAAAAAGTCGTTCGTAGAGGCAAAAGTAATGTAAAAGAGATATTTCAGGTAATGAGAGACTCTGACGAAAAGCAATGCAGATAATGAGTAGGGAAGAACAGTTCCTCAAAGAAGTGAGAGGAAGGAACAGAAGACAAAGGCGGAAAATGATCTAGAAAGATAGAAAGCGCAATAAGACTTTATTAGGAGGAATAACAAAGAAGGACAGCGTGAAAATAAAGGAAAGAATTGACTGTACGAAAGATCTTAGAGTAGCATAAATATCAAAACGAGAAACAGAAGCTCAAGCGTAGAAAGTGCTGTATGGTAGAGACGTAAGTGTTTAGATCTGTGCGACAGCACATTGCTAGAGTAAGTGCAAAAAATTCACGAGAGGTGAATGTGAATGGTGAGAGTCCTGGGAAAATGTTGTTTCGTAAAAAATTAAGTCGGCCTGACCTTTGCCTGCTGCTCGAGAGCTTCCACGTCCCGGTTCAACCACATTACATCCCCTCCATTTTGACCGAAAAGAGCCTCACGCGTTTAGTATATATACACTAGCAGGCCGGCAGATCTACCTTGTAAATCAAACACCTAGACGGGCAGATCTACCTTGCACCCAAAAACGCCTCTGTGGGCAGATCTACCTTGTATATCAAATTCCTAGGTTGCCAGAACTACCTTTTATAATAAACGCATAGGCGGGAAGATCGATCTTTTATATCAAACTCTTAGGCGTGCAAATCTACCTCGCAATTCAAACGCCTAGACAGACAGATGTACCCCTCATCCCCAAACGCCTATGCGCCCTGAAAAACATCGCACATAAACTCCCTGAACTATCTTTGGCCTTAAAACGTCCAGAACTATCCGGCGTCCGAACATCCACACGACTCAAACCACATTGCACCCAGAACTACCTTGTTATGAACGCTCAAGCCCCCACAGTATCTTACGCCTAAAACTCGTACAGTTCGAACCACCCCGCGCCTCTGTAGGTCAGGCCCTCTGAACGTCCAGGCGCTTTGAACACCCAGTGCCCAAAACCAACCTTGCGCTTCGAGCAATTGCGCAATCCGTCTCTCCCGGCGAAGGAGTTTCTAGAATCCTCAAACGCCTAAGCTCCTTGAACGTTCCATCGTCTGCCATCCAGAATTACCTAGCAACTGACTGTTCTTCCCAACTCATTCTCTGTATTTCTTTACTTTTCAAAGCCTCTCATTACCTGAAATACCTCTTTTACATTCCTTGTGCCTCTACGAAGGACTTTTTTTACCGAGAATATGAACTTGCATATTCTTCCGCCCTGTCGTTTCGATAATTACTTCTGCTCTTTCATGTAGTTCTTTATTCCTGTTCAATACTCGCAACCTTTTTCTCAAATTTCACTTACTCACTCTTTTCCATAAGAATAGCTCCTAATTTTCCCCGTTTCCTTACTTTTGAACTTCGGCCATATTATTGTTTCATATTTTAAGCAGACCACTTCCTCCCAAACTCTCATTTGGCATTTTTCTTCCATTTTATTGATCGGGATATTTCTCTGAAACGCTCTATTGAGTATTTTCCCAAGTCTCTCACCATTCTCATTCTCCTCTTGCACATTTCTTGCACTTACTCTAGCAATCTAAACACTTACGTCTCTACAATACAGCGCTTTCTACGCTTGAGCTTCTGACTCTCGGTTTAATTTTTATGTTATTCTTAGATCTTGCTTATCACAATTCTTTCCTTGATTTTCCTGTTCTTCCCCTTAGTTATTCTTCCTAGTAGATTCTTATTGGGCTTCTCTTCTTCCTAGATTATTTTTCGACTTTGTCCTCTGTTCCTTTCTCAAACTTCGCTGAAGAACTGTTCTTCCCTTTACATTCTCTGTATTTCTTTCCTCTTCAAAGTCTCTCATTACCTGAAATATCTCTTTTACATTTCTTTCGCCTCTACGAATGAATTTTTTTACCTAGAATTTGAACCTGCATATTCTTCCGCCCTGTCGTTTCGCCAATTACTTCCGCTCTTCCATGTAGTTCTTTATTCCAGTTCAATACGTTCTAGCCTTTTTCCCACAGTTCACTTACTTATTACTTTCACTATCCCAAGCTCCTAATTTTCCTCGTTAACTCACTGCTGTACTTCGCAATCTAGATCCTAGGAATTCGAAAGCTTAGGCAGACAGATGTACCTCTCATCCCCAAACGTCTATGCGCCCCTAAAAACATCGCGCATAAACTCCCTGAACTATCTATCGCCTTCAAACGTTCAGAACTTTCCTGCGTTCGATAATCCTTACGACTCAAATCACCTTGCTCCCAGAACTACCTTGTTATCTCTTTTACAATTCCTGCACTTTCTCAATCAATATGCTATTACACAGTTCAAAACACTTAGGTCCTTTTCATTCAGCACTTTCTAAGCTCATGTTTCTGTATCATCTCACCCATCTAGCTACGTCACTTCACCGTAGTATACCTGAGACTGCATGCTCAAGTATACGAAGTGTAAATTAGAGCTTATCAAAGATATCACGATGGTAAACATTCTGATAAGGGGTAAACGTGGAGAAATATGCCAACGTTCAAACAAATACTCTGAAAGTAATAACTGATATGTGAGGGATTCAAACCTCTAAGTTCCTACGAAATATACACATCATACTGACATTAATAATCTTTATGGCGGTGCAATGAGTCAAAGTCTTCCCTATGGTGGTTTTGAATTTGATAATACTGCCATTGACGTTACTACGATTCCTGTTGAGAATCAAGTTGGCTATTAACACGAGGTAAACTTGGAATATCCCAAATATATTCATGATCGTCAAAGTGATTCACCCTTCTGTCCTGACACTCGTACTCCACCAAATTCCAAACAGAAAAAATCACTCACGACTCTATATGATAAGGAACCCTCTTTGTTATTTTTCCAAAAAAATTCTCATTGCGCTTCTCATCTTCCTAGATCATTTTCTGCCTTTGTCCTCGGTTCCTACTCTCGCCTCAACCAACAACTTTTTCCATTGAGAATTTTGACCTGCATACTCTTCCGCTCGGCCGTTTCGCCAATTACTTCCGCTCATTGCTGTAGTTTTCTCCTCCTGTTCGATACCTACTTGCCTTTACCTCTTATCACAAATACTCACTATTTTCTCTAGGCCCAGTTCCTGCTTTTCCTCGTTCACTCGCTTCTGTGCTTCTGTCAGTGTTTCGTTCCATATTTTAAGCAGACCACTTCCTCCCAAACTCTTATTTGGCATTTTTCTCTCATTTTATCTATCGGAATACTTGTCTGAAACGCTTTCCTATGAATTCCTCAAGGCACTCACGTTTCACATTCCCCTCTTGCATATTTCCTGCACTTTCTCAAGCAATGTGAACACAGTTCAAATCTCTTAGGTCCTTTTCATACAGCATTTTCTAAGCTCATTTTACTGTCTCGTCTGACACATCTAGCTACGTCACTTTACCCTCGTATAACTGAGACTGCTTGCTCAAGTATGCGTAGTGTAATTAAGAGCTTATCAAAGATATCACGATGGGAAACTTTCTGGAAAAGGGTATACGTGAAGAAATATGCCAATGTTCTAACAAATATTCTGAAGTAATAACAAATGTATGAGGGATTTAAACTCTCAAATTCCTACAAAATACACGCGTTTTACTGACATTAATAATCTCTATGCCAGTGCAATGAGTCTAAGTCTTCCCTATGGTGGTTTTGAATTTGGTGATACTGACTTTGACGTTACTACGATTCCCGATGAAAATCCAGTTGGTTATTTTCAGGAGGTAAACTTGGAATATCCCAAACATATTCATGATCGTCACAGTGATAAACCCTCCTGTCCTGAAACTCGTACTCCACCTAATTTCAAAGAAGAAATAATTACTCACGACTCTATATGATAAAGAATCTCTTTGTTATTCTTCCTAATATAATGTTATTGCGCTTATCATATTCCTGGATCGTTTCCGCCTCTGTCTTCTGTTCCTGCTTCACACTTTTCTGGAGAACTGTTCTTTCGTACTCAATCTCTGTCTTTCTTACCTCTTCAAAGTCTCTCATTACCTGCAATTTCTCTTTCGTATACCTTTCGCCTTAAAAACGACTTTTCTCACTGAGAATTTGGACCTGCATATTTTTCCGCTCTGCCGTTTCGCCTATTACTTCCGCTCGTTTCTGTAGTTCCTCCTGTTTGATTCTCTCTTGCATTTACCTCATATCACAATTACCCACTTTTTTATCATGGCCCAGTACCTCATTTTCCTCTAGGCCCAGTTCCTGCTTTTCCTCGTTCACTCGCTTCTGTGCTTCTGTCAGTGTTTCGTTCCATATTTTAAGCAGACCACTTCCTCCTAAACTCTCATTTGGCATTTTTCTCTCATTTTATCTATCGGGATATTTCTCCGCAACGCTTTCCTATGAATTCCTCAAGGCCCTCACGTTTCACATTTTCCTCTTGCACATTTCCTGAACTTTCTCAATCAATGTGCTATCACACAGTTCAAAACACTTAGGTCTCTTTCATACAGCACTTTTTAAGCTCATTTTTCTGTCTCGTCTGACCCATCTAACTACGTCACTTCAACCTCGTATAACTGAGACTGCACGCTCAAGTATACGAAGTGTAAATAAGAGTTTATCAAATATATCACAATGTTAAACTTCCTGGAAAGGGGTATACGTGTAGGAATATACCAATGTTTCAACCAATATTCTGAGAGTAATAACAAATGTATGAGGGATTTAATCCGTCAAATTCCTACAAAATACACGCGTTTTACTGACATTAATAATCTCTATGCCAGTGCAATGAATAAAAGTCTTTCCAATTGTGGTTTTGAATTTGGTGATACTGACTTTGACGTTACTACGATTCCCGATGAGAATGCAGTTAGTTATTTTCTGGAGGTAAACTTGGAATATCCCAAACATATTCATGATCGTCACAGTGATAAACCCGTCTGTCATGAAACTCGTACTTCACGAAATTCCAAACAGAAAAAAATTACTCACGACTCTATATGGTAAGAAACCTCTTCTCTTTATTCTTCCTAAGAAATTCCTATTGCGCTTCTTATATTCCTAGATCATTTCCGCCTGTGCCTTCTGTTCCTACTTCACACTTTTCTGAAGAACTGTTCTTTTGTACTCAATCTCTGTCTTTCTTACCTCTTCAATGTCTCTTATTACCTGCAATATCTCTTTCGTATTCCTTTCGCCTTAACAAACGGCTTTTTTCACAGAGAATTTGAACCTGCATATTCTTCCGTCCTGTCGTTTTGCCAATTACTTCCGCTATTTCCTTTAGTTCTTTATACGTGTTCTATACTCTCTAGCTTTTACCTCATATTTCAACTACTCACTATTTCCTCTAGACCCAGTTCCACATTTTCTTCGTTTACTCGCTTCTGTATTTCTCTGCCGCATTTTTTGTTCCGTATTCAAAGCATACCTTTTCCTCCCAAACTCTCATTCGGCATTTTTCTCTCATTTCATTGATCGGGATGCTCCTCTGAAATGCTTTCCCAAAATTTTCTCAAGGCTCTCACAATTCACATTCTCTTCTTGTACATTTCTTGCACCTACTCAAGCAAAGTGCTATCACACAGATCTTAACACTTACGTCCTTTTCATACAGCACTTTCTGAGCTCATGCTTCTGTCTCTTGTTTTAATATTTTTACCTTTCTAAGATCTTGCTTACCTTCAATTCTTTCTGTGATTCTCACACTGCCCCTCTTTGTAATTCTTCCTAATAAATTCCTATTGCGCTTCTCATTTTCGTAGATCACTTTCCGCTTCTGTCTCCTGTTCCTACTTCCCACTTCTCTGAAGAACTGGTCGTCCTTACTCATTCTCTAATTGTCTTTCCTCTTCACAGTCTCTTATTAACTGCAATATCTTTTTCACATTCCTTCCGCCTTAACCAACGACTTTTTCCACTGAGAATTTGGACCTACATAGTCTTCCGCTCTGCCGTTTCGCCATTTACTTCCTCTCGTTCCTGTAGTTCTTTCCTCATGTTCGAGACTCTTTTGTCTTTTCCTCATAACATAAATACTTACTGTTTTCTCTAGGCCCAGTTCCTCATTTTTCTCGTTTACTCGCTTCTGTACTTCTGCCGCATTTTCGTTCCATATTTTAAGCAGACTTCTTCCTCCCAAGCTCTCATTTGGCATTTTCCTCTCATTTTATTTATTGGGATATTTCTCCGAAAAGCTTTTCTAAGAACTCCTCAAGGCACCCACGCTTCAAATTCTCCTCTTGCTAATTTTCTGCACTTCCTCAAGCAATGTGCTATCACAAAGTTTAAAACAGTTAGGTCCTTTTTATACAGCACTTTCTAAGCTCATGTTTTTGTCTCATCTGACCCATCTAGCTACGACATTTTACCCTCGTATAACTGAGACTGCCTGCTCAAGTATACGAAGTGTATATTAGAGCTTATCAAAGATTTCAAGATGGTAAATCTTCTGGAAAGAAGTATACGTAGAGGAATACGCGAATGTTCAAACAATTACTCTGAAAGTAATAACAAATTGAATGAGCGATTTAAATCCTCAAATTCCTACAAAATACACACTCTATACCGACATTATTAATCTTTTTGGCGAAGCAATGAGCCAAAAACTTCCTATGGTTGTTCTGAATTTGGTGATACTGACATTGACGTTACTACGATTCCCGATGAGAATCCAGTTGGTTATTTTCAGAAGGTAAACTTGGAATATCCCAAACATTCTCATGATCTTCACATTTACCTTTCTATCCTTAAACTCGTACTCCACCAAATTCCATATAGAAAAAAATTACTCACGAATCTATGTAATAAGGAACCCTATTTGTTATTCTTCCTAAGAAATTCTTATTGCGCTTCTCATATTCCTACATCATTTCTGCCTCTGTCCTCTGATCGTACTTCACATTTTTCTGAAGAACTGTTCTTTGATACTCAATCTCTGTCTTTATTATCTCTTCAAAGTCTCTTACTACCTGCAATATCTCTTTCGTATTCCTTTCGCCTTAGCAAACGACTTTTTTCACTGAGAATTTGAACCTGCATATTCTTCCGTCCTGTCGTTGTGTCAATTAATTCCACTATTCCCTGCAGTTCCTTATACCTGTTCTATACTCTCTAGCCCTTTCCTTGCATTTCAAATACTCACTATTTCCTCTAGGCCCAGTTTCTCAATTTCCTCGTTTACTCGCTTCTGTATGTCTCTGCCGCATTTTTGTTCCGTATTCAATGCATACCACTTCCTTCCATAACCTGATTTGGCATTTTTCCCTCATTTTATTGATCGGGATGTTTCTATGAAACAGTTTCCTAAGGTTTTCTCGATGGTCTCACCATTCACATTCTCCTCTTGTACATTTTTTTCTCTTACACAAGCTATGGGCTGTCGCACAGATCTTAACTCTTACGTTTCTTTCATACAGCAGTTTCTAAGCTCATGCTTCTATCTCTTGTTTCTATATGTTAGCCTTTCTTAGATCTTGCTTACCGTCAATTCTTTCCTTGATGGTAACACTGTCCCTCTTTGTAAATTTTCCTAAATAATTCTTATTAGCGCTTCTCATATTCCTTGATCATTTTCCGACTTCTGTTCCTACCTCACACTTTTCTGAAGAACTTGTCTTTCGTACTCAATCTCTGTCTTTCTAACCTCTTCAAAGTCTCCTATTACCTGCAATATCTCTTTCGTATTCCTTTCGCCTCAACAAACGACTTTTTTCACTGTGAATTTGGTCCTGCATATTCTTCCGCTCTGCCGTTTTGCCTATTGCTTCCGCTCGTTCCTGTAGTTCTTTCCCCCTGTTTGATTCTCTCTTGCATTTTCCTCTTATCACAAATACTCACTTTTTCATCTAGGCCCAGTTCCTCATTTTCCTCGTTCACTCAATTCCATACTTCTGCCGAATTTTCGTTCCATATTTTGAGCAGAATTTTTCTTACGAAACTCTCATTTGGCATTTTTCTCTCATTTTATTCATCGGGATATTTCTCCGAAACGCTTTCCTAAGATTTTCTCAAGGCACTCACGTTGCACATTCTCCTCTTGCACATTTCCCGCACTTTCTCGATCAATATGCTATAACAGAGTTGAAAACACTTAGGTCGTTTTCATACAGCACTTTCTAAGCTCATGTTTCTGTCTCATCTCAACCATCTAGCTAAGTAAATAGCGATCAACTAAAGAAGCAATTACATTTAACTTAAACAGTGAACTTATCGCAAAATGATTTTGAAACTACAATAAATAAAAAGAATTCGGATATATCAGCTAATTCCAGAACACTTTTAAATACCCTAAACTCTATTGAAAACATAAGTGAAGCTATGAAACATTTATCGGATAAAATTGAACTGAAGCTGAAAGAATCTAACAATAATTTGATGAATTTTTGGTAAGCCTATCATGAGTTCAAAGATGGTATTACTAATCGTGTGACTGCACTGGAAACTGATGTACTTGAAAACGATAAAATGATAATATCCAATGAAGAACAAACGAGGAATATATTGAAAAATATTCGGGATGTTGAAGAAACAATTAAACCTTTATCAAGTTTTGAAGAGAGATTGGAATTACTCTACATTACTATTAATACAATGAATGATGAATTTAAGAAGTTGAAAAGTGAGTTTTCATCTAGTGTCTCTTAAGCTACTACGCTGAGTGTTTTACCACCAATGCGGTCTAACAATGAACCACTCGAATGAAAAAATACAAGTTGTTAACGAACGACATAAGCCGACTTGAAAGAATTTTCCACGTAGACGTACTGTCATAAAGGCAAAATGTCACTTTCTAAGCTCAATTTTCTGTCTCGTCTGACCCATCTAGCTACGTCACTTTACCCTCGTGTAACTGATACTGCACGCTCAAGTAAACGAAGTGTAAATAAGAGTTTATCAAAGATATCACAATGTTAAACATTCTGGAAAGGGGTATACGTGGAGGAATATGCCAATGTTCAAACAAATATTTTGAAAGTAATAACAAATGTATGAGGAATTTAAACCGTCAAATTCCTACAAAATACACACTCTATACTGACAATAATAACCTTTATGGCAGTGCAATGAGTCAAAGTCTTTCCTATGGTGGTTTTGAATTTGGTGATACTGACTTTGACGTTACTACGATTCCCGATGAGAATGCAGTTAGTTATTTTCTGGAGGTAAACTTGGAATATCCCAAACATTCTCATGATCGTCACATTAATATTTCTATCCTTAAACTCGTACTCCACAAAATTTCATACAGAAAAAATTACTCACGACTCTATGTAATAAGGAACCCTATTTGTTATTCTTCCTTAGAAATTCTTATTGCGCTTCTCATATTCCTAGATCATTTCCGCCTGTCTTCTGCTCATAATTCACACTTTTCTGAAGAACTGTTCTCTAATACTCAATCTCTGTCTTTCTTATCTCTTCAAAGTCTCTTATTAAGTGCAATATCTCTTTCGTATTTCTCCTTAGCAAACGACTTTTTTCACTGAGAATTTGAACCTGCATATTCTTCCGTCCTGTCGTTGTGTCAATTAATTCCACTATTCCCTGCAGTTCCTTATACCTGTTCTATACTCTCTAGCCCTTTCCTTGCATTTCAACTACTCACTATTTCCTCTAGGCCCAGTTCCTCAATTTCCTCGTTTACTCGCTTCTGTATGTCTCTGCCGCATTTTTGTTCCGTATTCAATGCATACCACTTCCTTCCATAACCTGATTTGGCATTTTTCTCTCATTTTATTGATCGGGATGTTTCTATGAAACAGTTTCCTAAGGTTTTCTCGAGGGTCTCACCATTCAAATTCTCCTCTTGTACTTTTTTTCCTCTTGCACAAGCTATGGGCTGTCGAATAGATCTTAACTCTTACGTCTTTTTCATACAGCAGTTTCTAAGCTCAAGCTTCTATCTCTTGTTTTAATATTTTAGCCTTTCTTAGATCATGCTTACCGTCAATTCTTTCCTTGATGTTAACACTGTCCCTCATTGTAAATTTTCCTAAATATTTCTTAAAGCGCTTCCCATATTCCTTGATCATTTTCCAACTTCTGTTCCTACTTCACATTTTTCTGAAGAACTTGTCTTTCATACTCAATCTCTGTCTTTTCTACCTCTTCAAAGTCTCCTATTACCTGCAATATCTCTTTTGTATTCCTTTCGCCTCAACAAACGACTTTTTTCACTGAGAATTTGGTCCTGCATATTCTTCCGCTCTGCCGTTTCGCCTATTACTTCCGCTCGTTCCTGTAGTTCTTTCCTCCTGTTTGATTCTCTCTTGCATTTTACTCTTATCACAAATACTCACTATTTCATCTATACCCAGTTCCTCATTTTCCTTGTTTACTCAATTCTGTACTTCTGCCAAATTTTCGTTTAATATTTCAAGCAGAATTTTTCTTTCCAAACTCTCATTTGGCATTTTTCTCTCATTTTATTCATCGGGATATTTCTCCGAAACGCTTTCCTAAGATTTTCTCAAGGCACTCACGTTGCACATTCTCCTTTTGCACATTTCCTGCACCTTCTCGATCAATATGCACAGTTGAAAACACTTAGGTCCTTTTCATCCAGCACTTTCTAAGTTCATGTTTCTGTCTCATCTAGCTAAGTAGTTAGCGATCAACTAAAGAAGCTATTAGATTTAACTCAAACAGTGAACTTATCGCTAAATGATTTTGAAAGTACAATAAATAAAAAGAATTAGGATATATCAGCTAATTACAGAACACTTTTATATACACTCAACTCTATTGAAAACATAAATGAAGCTATGAAACATTTATCGGATAAAATTGAACTGAAGCTGAAAGAATCAAACAATAATTTGATGACTTTTGGGTTAGCCTATCATGAGTTCAAAGATGGTATTACTAATCGTGTGACTGCACTGAAAACTGATGTACTTCAAAACGATAAAATGATAATATCCAATGAATAACAAACGAAGAAACTATTGAAAAATATTCAGGATGATGAAGAAACAATTGAACCTTTACCAAGTATTGAAGAGAGATTGGAATTACTCTACTATTAATACAATGAATGATGAATTCAAGAAGTTGAGTAGTGAGTTTTCATCTAGTGCCTCTAAAGCTACTACGCTGAGTGTTTTACCACCAATTCGGTCTAACAATGAACCACTCGAATGAAAAAATACAAGTTGTTAACGAACAACATAAGCCAACTCGAAAGAATTTTCCACGCCTCTATAGGTCAGGCCCTCTGAACGTCCAGACGCTTTGAACAACCAGTGCCCAAAACCAACCTTGCGTTTCGAGCTACTGCGCTCTCCGATTCTCCCGGCGAAGGGATTTCTAGAATTCTCAAACGCCTTAGCTCCTTGAACGTTCCATCGTCTGCCATCCAGAATTACCTAGCAACTGACTGTTCTTCCCTACTCATTCTCTGTATTTCTTTTCTCTTCAAAGTCTCTCATTACCTGAAATATCTCGTTTACAATCCTTTTGCCTCTACGAACGACTTTTTTTACCGAGAATATGAACTTGCATATTCTTCCGCCCTGTCGTTACGCCAATTACTTCCGCTCTTCCATGTAGTTCTTCATTCCTGTTCAATACTCTCTAGCCTTTTTTTCATTTTTCACTTACTCACTACTTCCAGTAGGCCAAGCTCCTAATTTTCCTCGTTAACTTACTACTGTACTTCTGCCACATTAACGTCTCACATTTCAAGCAGACCACTTCCTCCAGAACCCTCATTTGGCATCATTCTCTCATTATATCGATCGGGATATTTCTCAGAAATGCTGGCCTTTGCCTGCCGCTCGAGAGCCCCGGTCCCGGTTCAACCACATTCCATCCCCTCCATTCTGACCGAAAAGAGCCTCACGCGTTTAGCAGTTATATACACTAGCAGGCCGGCATATGTACCTTGTAAATCAAACACCTAGACGGGCAGATCTACCTTGTACCCAAAAACGCCTCTGTGGGCAGATCTACCTTGTATATCAAATTCCTTGGTTGACAGAACTACCTTGCATATTAAACGCCTAGGCGGGAAGATCTACCTTTTATATCAAACGCTTAAGCATGCATCCCCAAACGCCTATGCGCCCCGAAAAACATCGCGCATAATTTCCCTCAACTATCTTTCGCCTTCAAATGTCCAGAACTATCCTGCGTCCGAACATCCTTACGACTCAAACCACCTTGCACCCAGAACTATCTTATTATAAACGCTCAAGCGCCCCACGGTGTCTTACGCCTAAAACTCGTACTCTTCGAACCACCCCGCTCCTCGATAGGTCAGGCCCTCTGAAAGTCCAGACGAGGAAAATTAGGAGCTTGGCCTAGTGAAAGTAGTGAGTAAGTGAAATGTGAGAAAAAGGCTAGGGAGTATTGATGAGAATAGGGAACTACAGGAAAGTCGTTCGTAGAGACGAAAGGAAGGTAAAAGGGATATTTCTGGTAATGAGAGTCTTTGAAGAGGAGAGAAATACAGAGATTGAGTAGGGAAGGACAGTTCTTCAGCGAAATGTGAGGGTGGAACATAAGACAAAGGCAAAAAATGATATAGGTAGATAAGAAGCGCAATACGAATTCAATAGGAAGAATAACATAGAGGGAGAGCGTGAAAATCAAGGAAAGAATTGACGGTAAGCAAGATCTAAGAATAGAATAAATACCAGCGACAAGAGCTTAAGCATAGAAAGTGCTGTATGGTAGAGACGTAAGTGTTTAGTGCAAGAAATGTGTATGGGTAGTAGAATGTGAATGGTGAGAGCCTTGGGAAAATCTCATGAAAGTGTTTCAGAGAAATTACCCGATCAATAAAATGAGAGAATGATGCCAAATGAGGGTTTGGGAGGAAGTGGTCTGCTTGAAATATGAAACGTAAATGTTGCAGAAGTACAGCAGTAAGTTATCGAGGAAAAGTAGGCACTTGGCTTAGTGAAAGTAGTGAGTAAGTGAAATAAGTAGGGAAAAGGCTAGAGAGTATTGAACATGAAGAAAGAACAACATGAAAGAGCGGAAGTTATTGGCGAAACGACAAGCGGAAAATTATGCAGGTTTATATTCTCGTTAAAAGAAGTCGTTTGTAGAGGCACAAGGAATTTGAAAGAGAAATTTCAGGTAATGAGAGACTTAGATGAGGATAGAAATACAGAGAATGAGTAGGGAAGAACAGTCAGTTGCTAGGTATTTCAGGAAGGCAGTTTATGGAACGTTCAAGGAGATTAGGCGTTTGAGGATTGAAAATTTCTTTGGCCGGTAGAGTCGGAGTGCCCAGTTGTTCGAAGCGCAAAGTTGGTTTTGGGCACTGGGTGTTCAAGGCGTCTGGACGTTCAGAGCACCTGACCAATCGAGGCGCGGGGTGGTCCGAAGAGTAAGAATGTTAGACGTAAAACAATGTGAGGCGTTTGAGCGTCTATAACAAGGTAGTTCTGGTTGAAAGGTGGTTTGAAACGTAAAGATGTTCGGACGCAGGATAGTTCTGAACATTTGAAGGCGAGAGATAGTTCAGGGAGTATATGCGCGATGTTTCTAGGAGCGCATAGGCGTTTGGGGAGTTTTTGAGAGGTACATCTGTCTGCCTAGGCGTTCGAATTGCGAGGTGGATCTGCACGTCTAAGCGTTTGATATAAAATTTAGATCTTCCCGCCTATCCGTTTAATATGCAAGGAAGTTCTGTCCGCCTAGGAATTTGATATACTAGGTGTATCTGCCCACATAGGCGTTTTTGGGAGCGATGTAGATCTGCCCGTTTAGGTGTTTGCTTTACAAGGTAGATCTGCCGGCCTGCTAGTGTATATATACTAAACGCGTCAGGCACTTTTCGGTCAAAAAGGAGGGGATGGAATGTGGTTGAACCGGGACGGGGGCTCTCGAGTGGCAGGCGAAGGCCAGGCCGACTAAATTGCTTACGAAACAAGATTTTCCCAAGGCTCCCACCATTCACATTCTCCTCTTGCACATTTCTCGCACTTACTCTAGCAATGTGCTGTCGCACAGATTCAAACACTTACGTCTCTACAATACAACACTTTCTAAGCAGAAGTTTTTGTTTTTCGTTTCAATATTTATGCTATCATCAGATCTTGCTAACCGTCAATTATTTCCTTGATTTTCACGCTGTCCCTCGTTGTTATTCTTCCTAGTAAATTCTTATTGCGCTTCTAACCTAATCTAACCTTTCACATTCTTCTCTTGCGCATATTTTGTACTTACTCTAGCAATGTGCTGTCACACAGTTCTAAACACTTACGTCTCTAGGCCAAGCTCCTAATTTTAATCGTTAACTTACTTACTTCTGTCACATTTACGTTTCATATTTCAAGCAGACCACTTCCTTCCAAACCTCATTTGGATTCATTCTCTCATTTTATCGATCGGGATATTTCTCTGAAATGCTTTCCAGAGATTTTCCCAAAGCTCTCACCATTCACATTGTCCTATCGCATATTTCTTGCACTTACTCCAGCAAAGTGCTATCGCACAGATCTAAACACTTATGTCTCTAACATACAGCACTTTCTACGCTGAAGCTTTTGTCTCTCGTTTTAATATTTATGCTATCCTTGAATCTTGCTATCCGTCAATTATTTTAAGTTCAAATTCTCAGTAAAATGAGTCGTTCGTAGAGGCAAAAGGAATGTGAAAGAGATATTTCAGGTAATGGGAAACTTTGAAGAGGAAAGAAATACAGAGAATAAGTAAGGGAGAACAGTTCTTCAGAAAAGAAGGAACAGAAGACAAAGGCGGAGAATGATCTAGGGAGATGAGAAGCGCAATAAGAATTGACTAGGAAGAATAACAAAGAGGGACAGCGTTGAAATCGAGGAAATATTTGACGGTTAGCAAGATCTAAGAATAGCATAAATATTAAAACGAGAGACAAAAGCTTCAGCGTAGAAAGTGCTGTATGTTAGAGACGTATTTGTTTAGATCTGTGCGATAGCACATTGCTAGAGTAAATACAAGAAATGCGCAAGAGGAGAATGTTAAAGGTGAGAGCCATGGGAAAATCTTGTTTCGAAAGAAATTCAGTCGGCCTGGCCTTCGCCTGCCGCTTTAGTGGTTCAACCACATTCCAACCCCTACATTTTGACCGAAAGGAGCCTCACGCGTTTAATATTTATACAAAAGCAGGCCGGCAGATCTACCTTGTAAATCAAACACCTAGACGGGCAGATCTACCTTGCTCCCAAAAACGCCTATGTGGGCAGATCTACCTTGTATATCAAACTCCTAGGCGGACAGAACTACCTTGCATATTAAACGCCTAGACGGGAAGATCTACCTTTTATATCAAACGCTTAAGCGTACATATCTACCTCGCAATTCAAACGCCTAGGCAGACAGATGTGCCTCTCATCCTCAAACGCCTATGTGCCCCGAAAAACATCGCGCATAAACTCCCTGAACTATCTTTCGCCTTCAAACGTCCAGAACTACCCTGCGTCCGACCATCCTTACGACTCAAACCACCTTGCTCCCAGAACTAACTCGTTATGAACGCTCAAGCGCCCCACAGTGTTTTACGCCTTGAACTCGTACTCTTCGAACCAGAAATGAGGAACTACAGGAAAGAGCGGAAGCAATTGGCGAAACGACAGGGCGGAAGAATATGAAGGTTCAAATTCTCGGTGAAAAAAGTCGTTCGTAGGGACGAAAGGAAAGTAAAAGAGATATTTCATGTAAAGAGAGACTCGGAAGAAGAGAGAAATACAGAGAACGAGTAGGGAATAATAGTTCTTCAGAGAAGTGTGAGGAAGGAACAGAAGACAAAGGTAAAAAATGATCTAGGAAGATGAGAAGCGCAATTGGAATATACTAGGAAGAATAACGAAGAGGGAGAGCGTGAAAATCAAGGAAAGAATTGACGGTGAGCAAGGATAGCATAAATATCAAAACGAGAGACAAGAGCTCAAGCGTAGAAAGTGCTGTATGGTAGAAACGTGCAAGAAATGTGTAAGAGGAGCATGTGAGTGGTGAGAGCCTTGGGAAAATCTCATGAAAGCGTTTCAGAGGAATATCCCGATCAATAAAATGCGAGAATGATGCCAAATTAGGGTTAGTGAAGTGGTCTACTTTAAATATGAAACGTAAATCTGGCAGAAGAACAACCGTAAGTTAACGAGGAAAATATAGAGCTCGAAAGCACTGAAAAAGTGAAATGTGTAGAAAAAAGACTAGAGAGTATTGAACAGGAATAAACAACTACATGAAAGAGCGGAAGTAATTGGCGAAACTACAGGGCGGAAGATTAAGCAAGTTTATATTCTCGGTAAAAATAGTCGTTCGTAGGGGCAGTATTTGCAAGAAATGTGCAAGTGGAAAATATGATTGGTGAGAGCCTTGGGAAAATCTCAGGAAAGCATTTCAGAGAAAAATCCCGATCGATAAAATGAGAGAATGATGCCAAATGAGGGTTTGGGAGGAAGTGGTCTGCTCGACATATGAAACGTAAATGTGGCAGAAATACAACAGTAAGTTTACGAGGAAAATTAAGAGCTTGGCCTAGTGAAAGTAGTGAGTAAGTGAGAAATGAGGAAAAGGCTAGAGAGTATTGAACAGGAATGAAGAACTACTTGAAAGAGCGAAAGTAATTGGCGAAACGACAGGGCGAAAGAATATGCAAGTTCATATTCTCGGTAAAAAAAGTCATTCGTAGAGACAGAAGGAATGTAAAAGCGATATTTCAGGTAATGAAAGTCTTTGAAGAGGAAAGAAATACAGAGAATGAGTTTGGAAGAATAGTCAGTTACCAGGTAATTCAGGATGGCAGATGATGGAACGTTCAAGGAGCTTAGGCGTTCGAGGATTCTAGAAACTCTTTCGCCGGGAGAGTCGGAGTGCCCAGTTGTTCGAAGCGCAAGGTTGGTTTTGGGCACTGGGTGTTCAAAGCGTCTGGAAGTTCGGAGGGCCTGACCTATAGATGCGCGGAGTGGTTCGAAGAGTAAGAATTTTAGGCGTAAGGCACTGTGAGGCACTTGAGCGTTCATAACAAGGTAGTTCTGGGAGCAAGATGGTTTGAGTAGTGTGGATCTTCGGACGCAGGATAGTTCTGGACGTTTGAAGGCCAAAGATAGATCTGGGAGTTTATGCGCCATGTTTTTCGGGGCGCATAGGCGTTTGGGGATGAGAGGTACATTTGTCTGTCTAGGCGTTTGAATTGCGAGGAATATTTGCACGCTTAAGCGTTTGATATAAAAAATAGATCTTCCCGCCTAGGCTTTTAATATACAAGGTTGTTCTATCCGCCTAGGAGTTTGATATACAAGGTAGATCTGCCCACCAAGGCGTTTTTGGGTGCAAGGTAGATCTGCCCGTCTAGGTGTTTGATTTACAAGGTAGATCTGCTGGCCTGCTAGTGTATATATTTTAAACGCGTGAGTCATTTTTCGGTCGAAATGGAGGGGGTGGAATGTGGTTGAATCGGGACAGCGGCTCTCGACCGGCAGGCGAAGGCCAGGCGGACTAATTTTTTTACGTTACGCAATGTAAGTGTTTAGATCTGTGCGATAGCACATTGCTGGAGTAAGTGCAAGAAATATGCGAGAGGAGAATGTGAATGGTAAGAGCTTTGGGAAAATCTCTGGAAAGTATTTCAGAGAAATATCCCGATCGATAAAATGAGAGAAACAACATGAAAGAGCGGAAGTAATTGGCGAAACGACAGGGCGGAAGAATATGCAAGTTCATATTCTCGGTAAAAAAATTCGTTCGTAGAGGCGAAAGAAATGTAAAGGAGATATTTCATGTAATGAGAGAATTTGAAGAGGCAAGAAATACAGAGAATGAGTAGGGAAGAACAGTTCTTCAGCGAAGTGTGAGAAAGAAACAGGGGAAAAAGAAGAAAAATAATCTAGGAAGAAGAAAAGCCCAATAAGAATAGAACGAAGAGGGAGAACGGGAAAATCAAGGAAAGAATTGTGGTAAGCAAGATCTAAGAACAACATAAAAATTATAACGAGAAGCAGAAGCTCAAGCGTAGAAAGTGCTGTATTGTAGAGACGTAAGTGATTAGATCTGTGCGACAGCACATTGCTAGAGTAAGTGCAAGAAATGTGCAAGAGGAGAATGTGAATGGTGAGAGCCTTGGGAAAATACTCAGTAGGGCGTTTGAGAGAAATATTCCGATCAATAAAATGGAAGAAAAATGCCACATGAGAGTTTGGGAGGAAGTGGTCTGCTTAAAATATGAAACGGAAATTGGCAGAAGTACAAAAGTTAGGAAACGAGGAAAATTAGGAGCTATTCCTATGGAAAAGAGTGAGTAAGTAAAATTTGAGAAAAAGGGTAGAGAGAATTGAACAGGAATAAAGAACTACATGAAAGAGCGGAAGTAATTGGCGAAACGACAGGGCGGAAGAATATGCAAGTTCATATTCTCGGTAAAAAAGGTCCTTTGTAGAGGCACAAGGAATGTTAAAGAGATATTTCAGGTAATGAGAGGCTTTGAAAAGAAAAGAAATACAGAGAATGAGATGGGAAGAACAGTCAGTTGCTAAGTAATTCTGGATGGCAGACGATGGAACTTTCAAGGAGCTTAGGCGTTTGAGGATTCTAGAAACTCCTTCGCCGGGACAGTCGGAGTGCACAGTTGCTCGAAGCGCAAGGTTGGTTTTGGGCACTGGGTGTTCAAAGCGTCTGGACGTTCAGATGGCCTGAGCTATAGAGGCACGGGGTGGTTCGAAGGGTACGAATTTTAGGCGTAAGACACTGTGAGGCGCTTGAGCGTTTATAACAAGGTAGTTCTCTTTCCTGAAAATCTGTATTCCTTCCTGTTCAATAATCTCTAGCCTTCTTCTCGCATTTCACTCACTCACTCATTCCTCTAGGCCCAGTTCCTCAATTTCCTCGTTTACTTCCTTTTGTACTTCTGCCACAGTTTCGTTCCATATTTGAAGCAGACCACTTCCTCCCAAATTCTCATTTCGCAATTTTCTCTCATTTTATTGATCGTGATATTTCTCTGAAACACTTTTATAAGATTTTCTCAAAGCACCCAATAATTATCCTCTTGCACTTTTCCTGCACTTACTAAAATAAAGTACTATCGCACAGATCTAAACACTTACGTCCTTTTCATACAGCACTTTCTACGCTCATGCTACTGTCTCTTTTTGTATTTGTTTATAAATAATTTTCTTAGAACTCGCTTACCTTCAATATTTTCCTTGGTTTTCACACTGTCCCGTTGTGGTTCTTATTATTCTTCCTAATAAATTCTTATTGCGCTTATCATATTCCTATATAATTTTCTGCGTTTGTCTTCTGTTCCTACTTCACACTCCTCTGAGAAACTGTTCTTCCCTACACATTCTCTGTCTTCCCTACCTCCTCAAAACTTTTCTTTACCTGCAATATCTCTTTCACATTCCTTTCGCCATAACCAAAGACTTATTCCACTGAAAAATTTGGCCTGCATACTCTTCCGCTCGGCTGCTTCGCCAATTACTTCTGCTCATTGCTGTAGTTCTTTCCTCCTGTTTGATACCTTTTTACCTTTTCCTCATATCACAAATACTCTACCATTTTCTCTAAGCCCAGTTCCTCGTCTTCTTCGTTTACTCGCTTCTGTACTTCTGCAGAATTTTCGTTCCATATTTTAAGCAGACCACTTCCTCCCAAACTCTTATTTGGCATTTTTCTCTCATTTTATCTATCGGGATATTTCTCTGAAACGCTTTCCTATGAATTTCTCAACGCACTCACGTTTCACATTCTCCTCTTGCACATTTCCTGCACTTTCTCAAGAAATGTGCTATCACACAGTTCAAAACACTTAGGTCCTTTTCATACAGCACTTTCTAAGCTCATTTTTCTGTCTCGTCTGACCCATCTAGCTACGTTATTTTACCCTCGTATAACTGAGACTGCATGCTCAAGTATACGAAGTGTGAATAAGAGCTTATCAAAGATATCACGAAGGTATATTTTCTGGAAAGGAGTATACGTAGAGGAATACGCCAATGTCCAAACAATAACTCTTAATGTAATAACAAATTGAATGAGCGATTTAAACCCTCAAATTCCTAAAAATACACACTCTATACTGACATTATTAATCTTTTTGGCGAAGCAATGGGCCAAAGTCTTCCCATGGTTGTTTTGAATTTGGTGATACTATTTTTGACGTTACTACGATGCCCGATGAGAATCCAGTTTGTTATTTTCAAGAGGTAAACTTGGAACATCCCAAACATTCTCATGATCGTCACATTTACCTTTCTATCCTTAAACTCGTACTCCACCAAATTCCATACAGAAAAAATTACTCACGACTCTATGTAATAAGGAACCCCATTTGTTATTCTTCCTAAGAAATTCTTATTGCGCTTCTCATATTCCTAGATCATTTCCGCCTCTGTCTTCTGCTCGTACTTCACACCTTTCTGAAGAACTGTTCTTTAATACTCAATCTCTGTCTTTCTTATCTCTTCAAAGTCTCTTTTTACCTGCAATATCTCTTTCGTATTCTTTCGCCTTAGCAAACGACTTTTTTCACTGAGAATTTGAACCTGCATATTCTTCCGTCCTGTCGTTTTGTCAATTAACTCCACTATTCCCTGCAGTTCTTTATACCTGTTCTATACTCTCTAGCCTTTTCCTCGCATTTTAACTACTCACTATTTTCTCTAGGCCCAGTTAATCAATTTCCTCGTTTTCTCGCGTCTGTATGTCTCTGCCGCATTTTTGTTCCGTATTCAATGCATACCACTTCCTTCCATAACCTGATTTGGCATTTTTCTCTCATTTTATTGATCGGGATGTTTCTATGAAACAAATTTCTAAGGTTTTCTCGAGGGTCTCACCATTCACATTCTCCTCTTGTACATTTTTTCCTCTTACACAAACTATATGCTGTCGCACAGATCTTAACTCTTACGTCTCTTTCATACAGCAGTTTCTAAGCTCATACTTCTATCTCTTGCTTTAAAATTTTAGCCTTTCTTAGATCTTGCTTACCGTCAATTCTTTCCTTGATGTTTACACTGTTCCTCTTTGTTTTTCCTAAATAATTCTTATAGCGCTCCTCATATTCCTTGATCATTTTCCGACCTCTCTTCCCACTTCACACGTTTCTGAAGAACTGTCTTTCGTACTCAATCTCTGTTTTTCTTACCTCTTCAAAGTCTCCTATTACCTGCAATATCTCTTTCGTATTCCTTTCGCCTCAACAAACGACTTTTTTCACAGAGAATTTGGTCCTGCATATTCTTCCGCTCTGCCGTTTCGCCTATTACTTCCGCTCGTTCTTGTAGTTCTTTCCTCCTGTTTGATTCTCTCTTGCATTCTCCTCTTATCACAAATACTCTATTTTATCTAGGCCCAGTTCGTAATTTTCTTCGTTTACTCAATTCTGTACTTTTGCCGAATTTTCGTTCCATATTTTAAGCAGAATTTTTCTTCCCAAACTCTCATATGGCATTTTTCTCTCATTTTATTTATCGGGATATTTCTCCGAAACGCTTTCCTAAGATATTCTCAAGGCACTCACGTTGCACATTCTCCTCTTGCACATTTCCTACATTTTCTCGATCAATATGCTATCACACAGTAGAAAACACTTAGGTCCTTTTCATACAGCACTTTCTAAGCTCATGTTTCTGTCTCATCTCACCCATCTAGCTAAGTAGTTAGCGATCAACTAAGGAAGCAATTAGATTTAACTTAAACAGTGAACTTATCGCAAAATGATTTTGAAACTACAATAAATAAAAAGAATTCGGATATATCAGCTAATTGCAGAACACTTTTATATACCCTAAACTCAATTGAAAATATAAATGAAGCTATGGAACATTTATCGGATAAAATTGAACTGAAGCTGAAAGAATCTAACAATAATTTGATGACTTTTGGGTTAGCCTATCATGAGTTCAAAGATGGTATTACTAATCGTGTGACTGCACTGGAAACTGATGTACTTGAAAACAATAAAATGATAATATCCAATGAAGAACAAACGAGGAAACTATTGAAAAATATTCAGGATGTTGAAGAAACAATTAAACCTTTATCAAGTATTGAAGAGAGATTGGAATTACTCCACATTACTATTAATACAATGAATGATGAATTTGAGAAGTTGAAAAGTGAGTTTTCATCTAGTGCCTCTAAAGCAACTACGCTGAGTGTTCTACCACCAATTCGGTCTAACAATGAACCACTCGAATGAAAAAAATACAAGTTGTTAACGAACAACATAAGCCGACTCGAAAGAATTTTCCACGTAGACCTACTGTTATAAAGGCAATCGATGACTTATGGCAATGTGATTTGGCTCAATTGGATCTCTATGCCAACCAAAATAGAAAACATAAATTCATTCTAGTTGTTATTGAGCATGCATTGAATACGCAACAAAATTGCGTCAGAGGAAGACAGAAATGTGAGGAGAAGACTAGAGAGTATAGAACAGGTATAAAGAATTACATTGAATAGCGGAAGTAATGGGCGAAACGACAAGGCGGAAGAATATGCAGGTTCAAATACTCAGTGAAAAAAGTCGACAAAGGCGGAAAATGATCCAGGAATATGAGAAGCGCAATGAGAAGTTTTTAGGAAGAATAACAAAGAGGGTTCCTTATCATATAGAGTCGTGAGTAATTCCCTCTCTTATTTACACTTCGTATACTTGAGCATGCAGTCTCAGTTATACGAGGGTAAAGTAACGTAAGTAGATGGGTCAGACGAGACATTAAATGAGCTTCGCAGGTGCTGTATGAAAAGGACCTAAGTGTTTTGAACTGTGTGATAGCACATTGCTTGAGAAAGTGCAGGAAATGTGCAAGAGGAGAATGTGAAACGTGAGTGCCTTGAGGAATTCATAGGAAAGCGTTTCGGAGAAATATCCCAATAGATAAAATGAGAGAAAAATGCCAAATAAGAGTTTGGAAGGAAGTGGTCTGCTTGAAATATGGAACGAAAATTCGGCAGAAGTACAGAGGCGAGTAAACGAGAAAGACAAGGAATTGGGCCCAGAGAAAATGGTGAGTATTTGTGATATGAGGAAAAGGTAAAAAGGTATCAAACAGGAGGTAAGAACTACAGCAATGAGCAGAAGTAATTGGCGAAGCAAACGAGCGGAAGAGTATGCAGGTCAAATTTCTCAGTGGAAAAAGTCTTTGGTTAAGGCGAAAGGAATGTGAAAGAGATATCGCAGGTAGAAAGTGACTTTGGGGAGGTAGGGAAGACAGAGTATCTGTAGGGAAAAACAGTTTCTCAGAGGAGTGTGAAGTAGGAACAGAAGACAAAGGCAGAAAATGATCTAGGAATATGATAAGCGCAATAAGAATTTGTTAGGAAGAATAATAAGAACCACAACGGGACAGTGTGAAAACCAAGGAAAGGTAAGGTAAGGTAAGCGAGTTCTAAGAAAATTATTTATAAACAAATACAAAAAGAGACAGTAGCATGAGCGTAGAAAGTGCTGTATGAAAAGGACGTAAGTGTTTAGATCTGTGCGATAGCACTTTATTTTAGTAAGTGCAGGAAAAGTGCAAGAGGATAATGTCATTGTTGGGTGCTTCGAGAAAATCTTATAAAAGTGTTTCAGAGAAATATCACAATCAATAAAATGAGAGAAAAATGCGAAATGAGAATTTGGGAGGAAGTGGTCTGCTTCAAATATGGAACGAAACTGTGGCAGAAGTACAAAAGGAAGTAAACGAGGAAATTGAGGAACTGGGCCTAGAGAAAAGAGTGAGTGAGTGAAATGCGAGAAGAAGGCTAGAGATTATTGAACAGGAAGGAATACAGATTTTCAGGAAAGAGCGGAAGTAATTGGCGAAACGACAGAGCGGAAGAATATGCAGGTTCAATTCCTCAGTGAAAAAAGTTGATGGTTGAGACTGAAGGAATGTGAAATAGATATTGCAGGTAATAAGAGACTTAGAAGAGGAAAGACAGACAGAGAATGAGTGAGGAAGAACAGTTCTTCAGAGAAGTGTGAAGTAGGAACAGAAGACAAAGGCAGAAAATGATCTAGGAACATGAGAAGCGCAATGAGAAGAAATTAGGAATAATAACAAAGAGGGTACCTTATCATATAGAGTCGTGAGTAATTTTTTTTGTTTGGAATTTGATGGAGTACGAATTTCATGACAGAAGGGTTTATCACTGTGACGATCATGAATATGTTTGGGATATTCCAAGTTTACCTCCTGAAAATAACCAACTGGATTTACATCGGGAATCGTAGTAACGTCAAAGTCAGTATCACCAAATTCAAAACCACCATAGGGAAGACTTTGAATCATTGCACTGCCATAGAGATTATTAATGTCAGTAAAGAGCGTGTATTTTGCAGGAATAAGAGGGTTTAAATCCCTCATATATTTTTTAATACTTTCAGCATATTTGTTAGAACATTGGCATATTCCTAGAAGTATACCCCTTTCCAGAATGTTTAATATCGTGATATCTTTGATAAGCTCTTATTTACACTTCGTATACTTGAACATGCAGTCTCAGTTATACGAGGGTAAAGTGACGTAGCTAGATGGGTCAGACGAGAAATTAAATGAGCTTAGAAGGTGCTGTATGAAAAGGACCTAAGTGTTTTGAACTGTGTGATAGCACATTGCTTGAGAAAGTGCAGGAAATGTGCAAGAGAAGAATGTGAAACGTGAGTGCCTTGAGGGATTCATAGGAAAGCGTTTCGAAGAAATATCCCGATAGATAAAATGCGAGAAAAATGCCAAATAAGAGTTTGGGAGGAAGTGGTCTGCTTAAGATATGGAAAGAAATTTCGGCAGAAGTACAGAAGTGAGTGAACGAGGAAGACGAGGAACTGGGCCTAGAGAAAATGGTGAATATTTGTGATATGAGGAAAAGGTAAAAAGGTGTCAAACAGGAGATAAGAACAACAGCAATGAGCAGAAGTAATTGGCGAAGCAGCCGAGCGGAAGAGTATGCAGGTCAAATTTGTCAGTGGAAAAAGTCTTTGGTTAAGGCGAAAGAAATGTGAAAGAGATGTTGCAGGTAAAAAGTGACTTTGGGGAGGTAGGGAAGACAGAGAATGTGTAGGGAAGAACAGTTTCTCAGAGGAGTGTGAAGTAGGAACAGAAGACAAAGGCAGAAAATGATCTAGGAATATGATAAGCGCAATAAGAATTTATTAGGAAGAATAATAAGAATATCAACGGGACAGTGTGAAAACCAAGGAAAATATTGACGGTAAGCAAGTTCTAAGAAAGTTATAAATAAATAAATGAAATAAGAGACAGTAGCATGAGCTTAGAAAGTGCTGCATGAAAAGGATGTAAGTATTTAGATCTGTGCGATAGCACTCTATTTTAGTAAGTGCAGGAAAAGTGCAAAAGGATAATGTTATTGTTGAGTGCTTTGAGAAAATCTTAGGAAAGTGTTTCAGAGAAATATCACAATCAATAAAATGAGAGGAAAATGCGAAATGAGAATTTGGGAGGAAGTGGTCTGCTTCAAATTTGGAACGAAAATGTGGCAGAAGTACATAAGAAAGTGAACGAGGAAATTGAGGAACTGGGCCTAGGGAAAATAGTGAGTAAGTGAAATGCGAGAAGAAGGCTGAAGATTATTGAACAGAAAGGAATACTGATTTTCAGGAAAGAGCGTAAGCAATTGGCAAAACGACAGAGCGGAAGAATATGCAGGTTCAAATTCTCAGTGAAAAAAGTTGATGGTTGAGGCAGAAGGAATGTGAAATAGATATTGCAGGTAATAAAAGACTTTGAAGAGGAAAGACAGACAGAGAATGAGTAAGGAAGAACAGTTCTTCAGAGAAGTGTGAAAAAGGAACAGAAGACAAAGGCGGAAAATGATCTAGTAATATGAGAAGCGCAATGAGAAGATTTTAGGAAGAATAACAAATAGATTTCTTATCATATAGAGTCGTGAGTAATTTTTTCTGTTTGGAATTTGATGGAGTACGAGTTTCATGACAGAAAATTTTATCACTGTGACGATCATGAATATGTTTGAGATATTCCAAGTTTACCTCCTGAAAATAACCAACAGGATTTTCATCGGGAATCGTAGTAACGTCAAAGTCAGTATCACCAAATTCAAAACCACCATAGGGAAGACTTTGACTCATTGCACTGCCATATAGATTATAAATGTCAGTAAGGAGCGTTTATTTTGTAGGAATTTGAGGGTTTAAATCCCTCATATATTTGTTAATTCTTTCAGAATATTTGTTAGAACATTGGCATATTCCTCCTCCTAAACCCCTTTCCAGAGAGTTTACCATCGTGATATCTTTGTTAAGCTCTTATTTACACTTCGTATACTTGAACATGCAGTCTCAGTTATATGAGGGTAAAGTGTCCTAGCTAGATGGGTCAGATGAGACAGAAACAAGAGCTTAGAAAGTGCTGTATGAAAGGGACCTAATTGTTTTGAATTGTGTGATAGCACATTGATTGGGAAAGTGCGGAAAATGTGCAAGAGGAGAATGAGAATGGTGAGAGCCTCGAGATAATCTTGGAAAACTGCTTCATAGAAACATACCGATCAACAAAATGAGAGAAAATTACCAAATGAGAGTTTGGGAGGAAGTGGTATGCATTGAAAACGGAACCAAAATGCGGAACAAATTCAGAAGCCAGTAAACGAGAAAAATGAGGAAATGGGCCTAGAGGTAAAAGTGAGTAGTTGAAATGTGAGGAAAAGCCTAGAGAGTATAGAAAAGGTATAAAGAACTACAGGGAATAGCGGAAGTAGTTGGCGAAACGACAGGGCGGAAGAATTTGCAGTCTCAAATTCTCAGTGAGAAAAGTCGTTTGTTAAGGCGAAAGGAATACGAAAGGGATATTGCAGACAATAAGAGACTTTGATGAGGTAAGAAAGACTGAGATTGAGTACGAAATAACAGTTCTTCAGCAAAGTGTGAAGTAGGAACAGAAGGCAAAGGTGGAAATGATCTAGGAAATGAGAAGCGCAATAGGAATTTCTTAGGAAGAATAACAAAGAGATTCCTTATCATATAGAGTCGTGAGTAATTTTTTCTGTTTGGAATTTGGTGGAGTACGAGTTTCAGGACAGAAGGGTTTATCACTGTGACGATCATGAAAATGTTTAGGATATTCCAAGTTTACCTCCTGAAAATATCTAACTAGAATCTCATCGGGAACCGTAGTTAACGTCAAAGTCAGTATCAACAAATTCAAACCCACCATAGGGAAGACTTTGACTCTTTGCACTGCCAAAAAGATAATTAATGTCAGTATAGAGTGTGTATTTTGTAGGAATTTGATGGTTAAAATCCCTCATATATGTGTTATTACTTTCAGAATATTTATTTGATTATTGACATATTCCTCCACGTATACCCCTTTCCATAAGGCTCCCACCATTCACATTCTCCTCTTGCACATTTCTCGCACTTACTCTAGCAATGTGCTGTCGCACAGATTCAAACACTTACGTCTCTACCATACAACACTTTCTAAGCTCGAGCTTTTGTTTTCCGTTTCAATATTTATGCTATCCTCAGATCTTCCTAACCGTCAATTATTTCCTTGATTTTCACGCTGTCCCTCGTTGTTATTCTTCCTAGTAAATTCTTATTGCGCTTCTGACCTAATCTAGCCTTTCACATTCTTATCCTGCGCATTTTCTGTACTCACACCAGCAATGTAATATTGCACAGATCTTAACACTTACGTCTCTAGGTCAAGCTCCTAATTTTAATCATTAACTTACTTACTTCTGTCATATGTACGTTTCATATTTCAAGCAGACCACTTCCTTCCAAACCTCATTTGGTATCATTCTCTCATTTTATCGATCGGGATATTTTTCTGAAATGCTTTCCAGAGATTTTCCAAAGCTCTCACCATTCACATTCTCCTCTCGCATATTTCTTGCACTTATTGCAGCAAAGTGCTATCGCACAGATCTAAACACTTATGTCTCTAACATACAGCACATTCTACGCTGAAGATTTTGTCTCTCGTTTTAATATTTATGCTATCCTTAGATATTGCTAACCGTCAATTATTTCAAGTTCAAATTCTCAGTGAAAAAAGTCGTTCGTAGAGGCAAAAGGAATGTGAAAGAGATATTTCAGGTAATGAGAAACTTTGAAGAGAAAAGAAATACAGAGAATGTGTAGGGGAGAACAGTTCTTCATAAAAGAAGGAAAGGAAGACAAAGGCGGAAAATGAACTAGGGAGAAGAGAAGCGCAATAAGAAGTGACTAGGAAGAATAACAAAGAGGGACAGCGTTGAAATCAAGGAAATATTTGACGGTTAGCAAGATCTAAGAATAGCATAAATATTGAAAAGAGAGACAAAAGCTTCAGCGTAGAAAGTGCTGTATGTTAGAGACGTAAGTGTTTAGATCTGTGCAATAGCACATTGCTAGAGTAAATACAAGAAATGCGCAAGAGGAGAACGCAAAAGGAGAGAGCCATGGGAAAATCTTGTTTCGAAAAAAATTCAGTCCGCATGGCTTTCGCCAGCCGCTCGAGAGCCCCCTTAGTGGTTCAACCACATTCCATCCCCTCCATTTTGACCGAAAAGAACCTCACGCGTTTAATATTTATACACTAGCTGGCCGGCAGATTTACTTGTAAATCAAACACTTAGACGGGCAGATCTACCTTGCTCCCAAAAACGCCTATGTGGGCAGATCTACCTTGTATATCAAACTCCTAGACTGACAGATCCACCTTGCATATTAAACGCCTAGGCGGGAAGATCTACCTTTTTTATCAAACGCTTAAGAGTGCATATCTACCTCGCAATTCAAACGCCTAGGCAGACAGATGTGCCTCTCATCCCCAAACGCCTATGTGCCTCGAAAAACATCGCGCATAAACTCCCTGAACTATCTTTCGCCTCCAAACGTCCAGAACTACCCTGCGTCCGATCATCCTTACGACTCAAACCACCTTGCTCCCAGAACTACCTTGTTATGAACGCTCAAGCGCCCACATTGTTTTACGCCTAAAACTCGTACTCTTCGAACCAGGAATGAGGAACTACAGGAAAGAGCGGAAGCAATTGGCGAAACGACGCACGACAAATAAGACAAATGTACTTATCCTTCATCATAAAAAAGAAAAATTCTTCCTACCAAGAAGATCAAAATGATAATTATATCATTATCATGAACCTACACACAAATTCATATGGAATCACCCGATATTTTGAATATTACCAAAGGGATTTCGGAAATTTCGAAGAATTGTTGGAACTGATTCTTTTGAGATATTTCAACTGAAAAAGAAGTAAATGAAGGTTTATTTTTAGAAAGAAACAAATAAAAGAAAATGAGAGTTTTTCATGTGGGATAATTCAACATTTCTTATCTTATTATCTATTTTTTGAGAACAAAAACTTCATTCTTCACAAGTCAAAGATCCATGGTTAAAAACAAGCAGTAATGTGAAATACCGAGTGATTCCATATATATTCCATGATATATTTAGTAACCGTCAATTCTTTCCTTGATTTTCACGCTGTCCCTTTTTGTTATTCATTCTAGTCAATTCTTATTGAGCTTCTCATCTCCCTAGATCATTTTCGCCTTTGTCTTCTGTTCCTTCTTCTCTGAAGACCTGTTCTCCCTTACTCATTCTCTATATTTCGTTCCTCTTCAAAGTTTCTCATTACCTGAAATATCTTTTTCACATTCCTTTTGTCTCTACGAACGACTTTTTTCACCGAGAATTTGAACTTGAAATAATTGACGGTTAGCAAGATCTAACGATAGCATAAATATTAAAACGAGAGACAAAAGCTTCAGCATAGAAAGCACCTTGCTGGAATAAGTACAAGACATATGCGAGAGGAGAATGTGAATGGTGAGAGCTTTGGGAAAATCTCTGGAAAGCATTTCAGAGAAATATCCCGATCGATAAAATGAGAGAATGATGCCAAATGAGGTTTGGAAGGAAGTGGCCTGCTTGAAACATGAAACGTAAATGTGACAGAAGCAAGTAGGTTAACGATTAAAATTAGGAGTTTGGCCTAGAGCCGTAAATGTTTAGATTTGTGCGATAGCACATTGAAAGAGTTAATAAAAAAATGCGCAAGAAAAGAATGTGAATGGTTAGATTAGGCTAGAAGCGCAATAAGAATTTACTAGGAAGAATAACAAGGAGTGCGAGAAATGTGCAAGAGGAGAATGTGAATGGTGGGAGCTTTGGGAAAATCTTTTTTCGTGAAAAATTCAGTCGGCCTGGCCTTCGCCTGGCGCTCGAGAGCCCCCGTCTCGGTTCAACCACATTCCATCTACCTTGTAAATCAAACACCTATTGGGCTTCTCATTTTCCTAAATCATATTCCGCCTTTATCTTCTGATCCTTCCTGTCACTTCCTTGAAGAACTTATTTTTCCTACTCATTCTCTGAATTTCTCCTCTTCAGAGTCTCTCATTTCCTGAAATATCTCTTTTAGGGCATTTTTGCCTCTACGATTGACTTTTCACACCGAGAATTTGAACCTGCATATTCTTCCGCCCTGTCGTTTCACCAATTACTTCCGCTCTTTCCTGTACTTCTTTATTCAATACTCTCTACTCTCTCACGTTTTACTGACTCACTACTTTCCCTAGGCCAAGCTCCTAACTTTCCTCTTTTACTTACTTCTGTACTGACACAGTATGTTTCATATTTTAAGCAGACCACTTCATCCCTAACTCTCATTTGGGATCATTCTCTCATTTCATTGATCGGGATATTCCTCTGAAACGCTTTCCTGAGATTTTCCCTAGGCTCTCACCATTCATATTCTCCTCTTGCACATTTCTTGCACTTTTACTAGCAATGTGCTGTCGCACAGATATAATCACTTACGTCACTATCATACAGCAATTTCTACGCTCGAGCTTTTTTCTCTCGTTTTAATATTTATGCTATCCTTGGATCTTGCCAACCGTCTATTCTTTCCTTGATTTTCACGCTCTCTTGCCCGTCTAGGTGTTTGATTTACAAGGTAGATCTGCTTGCTTGCTAGTGTATATATACTAAACGCGTGAGGCACTTTTCGGTCAAAATGGAGGGGCTGGAATGTGGATGAAACAGGACGGGGACATAAAGGCTCTCACCATTCACATTCTCCTCTTGCACATTTCTCGCACTTACTCTAGCAATGTGCTCTCGCACAGATTCAAACACTTACGTCTCTACCATACAACACTTTCTAAGCTCGAGCTTTTGTCTCTCGTTTTAATATTTATGCTATCCTCAGATCTTGCCAACCGTCCTTGTTATTCTTCCTAGTAAATTCTTATTGCGTTTCTCATCTCCCTAGATAATTTTCCGTCTTTGTCTTCTGTTCCTTCTTCATACTTTTCTGAAGAATTGTTCTTCCTACTCATGCTCTACAAAGACAAAAAATGATCTACGAAGATGAGAAGCGCAAAAGGATCGAGAGGCGGTAAATGGCGAGGAGGTAAATGGCGAAACAGCAGAGGGGAAGAATATGCAGGTCCAAATTCTCAGTGGAGAAAGTAGTTGGTTAAGGCGAAAGGAATGTGAAAGAAATATTGCAGGTAATAAGAGACTGTGAAGAGGAAAGACAAACAGAGAATGAGTAAGGAAGAACAGTTCTTCAGAGACGTGGGAAGTAGGAACAGGAGACAGAAGCGGAAAGTGATCTACGAATATATGAAGCGCAATAAGAATTTATTAGGAAGAATTACAAAGAGGGGAGTGTGAAAAGCATAGAAAGAATTGAAGGTAAGCAAGATCTAAGAAAGTTATAAATATTAAAACAAGAGACAGAAGCATGAGCTCAGAAAGTGCTGTATGAAAAGGACAGGAGTGTTTTGTACAAAAAGAGAATGTGAATTGTGAGACCCTTCAGAAAATCTTGGGAAAGCATTTCAGAGGAGCATATCGATCAATAAAATGAGAGAAAAATGCCGAATGAGAGTTTGGGAGAAAAAGGTATGCTTTGAATACGGAACAAACAATGAGGCAGAGAAATACAGAAGCGAGTTAACGAGGAAAATGAGGAACTGGGTCTAGAGGAAATAGTGAGTTGTTGAAATATGAGGAAAAAGCTAGAGAATATAGAACAGGTATAAAGATCTACAGGAAATAGCTGAAGTAATTGGCGAAACGGCAGGACGGAAGAATTTGGTTAGATAGAGACATTGAAGAGGTAATAAAGACAGAGATTGAGTACAAAAGAACAGTTCTTCAGAAAAGTGTGAAGTAGGAACAGAAGGCAGAGGCGGAAATGATCTAGGAATATAAGAAGCGCAATAGGAATTTGTTAGGAAGAATAACAAGGAGGGTTCCTTATCATATAGAGTCGTGAGTGAATTTTTTCTGTTTGGAATTTGGTGGAGTACGAGTTTCAGGACAGAAATGTAAATCACTGTGACGATCATGAATATGTTTGAGATATTCCAAGTTTACCTCCAGAAAATAATTAACTGCATTCTCATCGGGAATCGTAGTAACGTCAAAGTCAGTATCACCAAATTCAAAACCACCATAGGGAAGACTTTGACCCATTGCACTGCCATAAAGATTATTATTGTCAGTATAGAGTGTAAATTTTGTAGGAATTTGACGGTTTAAATCCCTCATACATTTGTTATTACTTTCAGAATATTTGTTTGAATATATTCCTCAACGTATACCCCTTTCCAGAAAGTTTAACATTGTGATATCTTTGATAAACTCTTATTTACACTTCCTATACTTCAGCATGCAGTCTCAGTTATACGAGGGTAAAGTGACGTAGCTAGATGTCAGACGAGACAGAAAAATGAGCTTAGAAAGTGCTTTATGAAAAGGACCAAAGAGTTTTGAAATGTGCACATTGCATGAGAAAGTGCAGAAAATGTGCAAGAGAAGATTGTGAAACGTGAGTGCCTTGAGGAATTCATAGGAAAGCGTTTCAGAGAAATATCCCGATAGATAAAATGAGAGAAAAATGCCAAATAAGAGTTTGGGAGGACGTGGTCTGCTTGAAATATGGAACGAAAATTCGGCAGAAGTACAGAAGCGAGTAAACGAAGAAGACGTGGAACTGGGCCTAGAGAAAATAGTAGAGTATTTGTGATATGAGGAAAAGGTAGGAAGGTATCAAACAGGAGGTGAGAACTACAGCAATGAGCAGAAGTAATTGACGAAGCAGCCGAGCAGAAGAGTATGCAGGTCAAATTTGTCAGTGGAAAAAGTCTTTGGTTGAGGCGAAAGGAATGTGAAAGAGATATTGCAAAACTTTGAGGAGGTAGGGAAGACAGAGAATGTGTTGGGAAGAACAGTTTCTCAGAGGAGTGTGAAGTAGGAACAGAAGACAAATGCAGAAAATGATATAGGAATATGATAAGCGCAATAAGAATTTATGAGGAAGATTAATAAGAATAACAACGGGACGGTGTAAAAACAAAGGAAAATATTGACGGTAAGCAAGTTCTAAGAAAGTTATAAATAAATAAATAAAACACGAGACAGTAGCATGATCTTAGAAAGTGCTGTATGAAAAGGACGTAAGTAGTTGGCGAAACTACAGGGCGGAAGAATATGCAGGTTCAAATTCTCAGTGAGAAAAGTCGTTTGTTAAGGCAAAAGGAATACAGAACTACCTCGTTATAAACGCTCAAGCGCCTCACAGTGTCTTACGCCTCAAATTCTTACTCTTCGAACCACTCTGCGCCTCTATGGGTCAGCCCCTCTGAACGTCCAGACGCTTTGAACACCCAGTGCCCAAAACCAATCTTGCACTTCGAGCAACTGCGCACTCCGACTCTCCCTGCGAAGGAGTTTCTAGAATCCTCAAACTTCTAAGCTCCTTGAACGTTCCATCGTCTGCCATCCAGAATTACCTTGCAACTGACTGTTCTTCCCTACTCATTCTCATTACTTCTCTTCTCTTCAAAGCCTCTCATTATCAGAAATATCTCTTTTACATTCCTTGTGCCTTTACGAAGGACTTTTTTTACCGAGAATATGAACTTGCATATTCTTCCGCCCTGTCGTTTCGCCAAATACTTTCGCTCTTTCATGTAGTTCTTTATTCCTGTTCAATACTCTTTACCCTTTTTCTCAAATTTCACTTACTCACTCTTTTCCATAGGAATAGCTCCTAATTTTCCTCGTTTACTTAATTTTGTACTTCCGCCAAATTTCCGTTTCATATTTTAGGCAGACCACTTCCTCCCAAACTCTCATTTGGCATTTTTCTTCCATTTTATAGATCGGGATATTTCTCTGAAACGCTCTACTGAGTATTTTCCCAAGGCTCTCACTATTCACATTCTCCTCTTGCTCATTTCTCGCACTTACTCTAGCAATGTGCTGTCGCACAAATCTAAACACTAACGTCTCTACAAAGATATATAAAGCTTATCAAAGATATCACGATGGTAAACTTTCTGGAAAGGGGTATACGTGGAGGAATATGCATATTCTTTCGCTCTGTCGTTTCGCCAATTACTTCCCCTCTTTCCTGAAAATTAGTATTCCTTCCTGTTCAATAATCTCTAGCCTTCTTCTCGCATTTCATTCACTCACTCTCTTCTCTAGGCCCAGTTCCTCAATTTCCTCGTTTACTTCCTTTTGTACTTCTGCCACAGTTTCGTCCCTTATTTGAAGCAGACCACTTCCTCCCAAATTCTCATGTCGCATTCTTCTCTCATTTTATCGATTGTGATATTTCTCTTAAACACTTTCCTAAAATTTTCTCAAAGCACTCAACAATAACATTATCCTCTTGCACTTTTCCTGCACTTACTAAAATAAAGTGCTATCGCACAGATCTAAACACTTACGTCCTTTTCATACAGCACTTTCTACGCTCATGCTACTGTCTCTTATTGTATTTGTTTATTAATAATTTTCTTATAACTTGCTTACCGTCAATATTTTCCTTGGTTTTCACACTGTCCCGTTGTTGTTCTTATTATTCTTCCTAATAAATTCTTATTGCGCTTATCATATTCCTATATAATTTTCTGCCTTTGTCTTCTGTTCCTACATCACACTCCTCTGAGAAACTGTTCTTCCCTACACATTCTCTGTCTTCCCTACCTCCTCAAACCTTTTTTTACCGGCAATATCTCTTTCACATTCCTTTCGCCTTAACCAAAGACTTTTTCCACTGACAAATTCGACCTGCATACTCTTCCGCTCGGCTGCTTCGCCAATTACTTCCGCTCATTGCTGTTGTTCTTTCCTCCTGTTTGATACCTTTTTACCTTTTTCCTCATATCACAAATACTCTACCATTTTCTCTAGGCCCAGTTCCTCGTCTTCTTCGTTTACTCGCTTCTGTACTACTGCCGAATTTTCGTTCCATATTTTAAGCAGACCACTTCCTCCCAAAGTCTTATTTGGCATTTTTCTCTCATTTTATCTATCGGGATATTTCTCTGAAACGCTTTCCTATGATTTCCTCAAGGCACTCACGTTTCATATTCTCCTCTTGCACATTTCCTGCACTTTCTCAAGCAATGTGCTATCACACAGTTCAAAACACTTAGGTCCTTTTCATACAGCACTTTCTAAGCTCATTTTTCTGTCTCGTCTGACCCATCTAGCTACGTCATTTTACCCTCGTATAACTGAGACTGCATGCCCAAGTATACGAAGTGTAAATTAGAGCTTATCAAAGATATCACGATGGTTAACTTTCTGGAAAGGAGTATACGTAAAGGAATACGCCAATGTCCAAACAATAATTCTGAATGTATTAACAAATTGAATGAGCGATTTAAACCCTCAAATTCCTAAAAAATACACACTTCATACTGACATTATTAATCTTTTTGTCGAAGCAATGGGCCAAAGTCTTCCCATGGTGGTTTTGAATTTGGTGATACTGACTTTGACGTTACTACGATGCCCGATGAGAATCCAGTTGGTTATTTTCAGGAAGTAAACTTGGAATATCCCAAACATTCTCATGATCGTCACATTTACCTTTCTATCCTTAAACTCGTACTCCACCAAATTCCATACAGAAAAAATTACTCACGACTCTATGTAATAAGGAACCCTATTTGTTATTCTTCCTAAGAAATTCTTATTGCGCTTCTCATATTCCTAGATCATTTCCGCCTCTGTGTTCTGCTCGTACTTCACACCTTTCTGAAGAAATATTCTTTAATACTCAATCTCTGTCATTCTTATCTCTTCAAAGTCTCTCATTACCCGCAATATCTCTTTCGTATTCCTTTCGCCTTAGCAAACGACTTTTTTCACTGAGAATTTGAACCTGCATATTCTTCCGTCCTGTCGTTTTGTCAATTAACTCCACTATTCCCTGCAGTTCCTTATACCTGTTCTATACTCTCTAGCCTTTTCCTCGCATTTCAACTACTCACTATTTCCTCTAGGCCCAGTTAATCAATTTCCTCGTCTACTCGCTTCGGTATGTCTCTGCCGCATTTTTGTTTCGTATTCAACGCATACCACTTCCTTCCATAACCTGATTTGGCATTTTTCTCTCATTTTATTGATCGGGATGTTTCTATGGAACAGTTTCCTAAGGTTTTCTCGAGGGTCTCACCATTCACGTTCTCCTCTTGTACATTTTTTCCTCTTACACAAGCTATGGGCTGTCGCACAGATCCTAACTCTTACGTCTCTTTCATACAGCAGTTTCTAAGCTCATGCTTCTACCTCTTGCTTTAATATTTTAGCCTTTTTTAGATCTTGCTTACCGTCAAGTCTTTCCTTGATGTTTACACTGTCCCTCTTTGTTTTTCCTAAATAATTCTTATAGCGCTCCTTATATTTCTTGATCATTTTCTGACCACTCATCCTACTTCACACGTTCTGTAGAACTGTCTTTCGTACTCAATCTCTGTCTTTCTTACCTCTTCAAAGTCTCCTATTACCTGCAATATCTCTCGTATTCCTTTCGCCTCAACAAACGACTTTTTTCACTGAGAATTTGGTCCTGTATATTCTTCCGCTCTGCCGTTTCGCCTATTACTTCCGCTCGTTCCTGTAGTTCTTTCCTCCTGTTTGATTCTCTCTTGCATTCTCCTCTAATCACAAATACTCTATTTTATCTAGGCCCAGTTCATCATTTTCCTCGTTTACTCAATTCTGTACTTCTGCCGAATTTTCGTTCCATATTTTAAGCAGAATTTTTCTTTCCAAACTCTCATATGGCATTTTTCTCTCATTTTATTTATCGGGATATTTCTCCGAAACGCTTTCCTAAGATATTCTCCAGGCACTCACGTTGCACATTCTCCTCTTGCACATTTCCTGCACCTTCTCGATCAATATGCACAGTTGAAAACACTTAGGTCCTTTTCATCCAGCACTTTCTAAGCTCATGTTTCTGTCTCATCTCACCCATCTCGCTAAGTAGTTAGCGATCAACTAAAGAAGCAATTAGATTCAACTTAAATAGTGAAATTATCGCAAAATGATTTTGAAAGTTCAATAAATAAAAAGAATTTGGATATATCAGCTAATTGCAGAACACTTTTATATACCCTAAACTCAATTGAAAATATAAATGAAGCTTTGGAACATTTATCGGATAAAATTGAACTGAAGCTGAAAGAATCTAACAATAATCTGATGACTTTTGGGTTAGCCTATCATGAGTTCAAAGATGGTATTACTAATCGTGTGACTGCACTGGAAACTGATGTACTTGAAAACGATAAAATGATAATATCCAATGAAGAACAAACGAGAAAACTAATGAAAAATATTCAGGATGTTGAAGAAACAATTAAACATTTATCAATTATTGAAGAGATTGGAATTACTCTACATTACTATTAATACAATGAATGAGGAATTTAAGAAGTTGAGTAGTGAGTTTTCATCTAGTGCCTCTAAAGCAACTACGCTGAGTGTTCTACCACCAATTCGGTCTAACAATGAACCACTCGAATGAAAAAATACAAGTTGTTAACGAAAAACATAAGCCGACTCGAAATAATTTTCCACGTAGACCTACTGTCATAAAGGCAATCGATGACTTATGGCAATGTGATTTGGCTCAATTGGATCTCTATGCCAACCAGAATAGAAAACATAAATTCATTCTAGTTGTTATTGAGCATGCATTGAATACGCAACAAAAATGCGTCAGAGAAATACAGAAATGTTAGGAGAAGGCTAGAGAGTTTAGAACAGGTATAAAGAATTACATTGAATAGCGGGATTGATGGGCGAAACGACAGGGCGGAAGAATATGCAGGTTCAAATACTCAGTGAAAAAGGCGACAAAGGCGGAAAATGATCTAGGAATATGAGAAGCGCAATGAGAAGTTTTTAGGAAGAATAACAAAGAGGGTTCCTTATCATATAGAGTCGTGAGTAATTTCTTCTGTTTGGAATTTGATGGAGTACGAGTTTCATGACAGAAGGGTTTATCACTATGACTATCATGAATATGTTTGGGATATTCATAGTTTACCTCCTGAAAATAACCAACTGGATTCTCATCGGGAATTGTAATAACGTCAAAGTCAGTATCACCAAATTCAAAACCACCATAGGGAAGACTTTGACTCATTGCACTGCCATAAAGATTATTATTGTCAGTATAGAGTGTGTATTTTGTAGGAATTTGACGGTTTAAATCCTTCATACATTTGTTATTACTTTCAGAATATATGTTTGAACATTGGCATATTCCTCCACGTATACCCCTTTCCAGAAAGTTTAACATTGTGATATCTTTGATAAACTCTTATTTACACTTCGTATACTTGAGCATGCAATCTCAGTTATACGAGGGTAAAGTGACGTAGCTAGATGGATCAGACGAGACAGAAAAATGAGCTTAGAAGGTGCTGTATGAAAAGGACCTAAGTGTTTTGAACTGTGTGATAGCACATTGCTTGAGAAAGTGCAGGAAATGTGCAAGAGGATAATGTGAAACGTGAGTGCCTTGAGGAATTCATAGGAAAGCGTTTCGGAGAAATATCCTGATAGATAAAATGAGAGAAAAATGCCAAATAAGAGTTTGGAAGGAAGTGGTCTGCTTAAAATATGGAACGAAATTTCGGCAGAAGTACAGAAGCGAGTAAACGAGGAAGACGAGGAACTTGGCCTAGAGAAAATGGTGAGTATTTGTGATATGAGCAAAAGGTAAAAAGGTGTCAAACAGGAGGTAAGAACAACAGCAATGAGCAGAAGTAATTGGCGAAGCAGCCGAGCGGATGAGTATAAAGGTTAAATTTGTCAGTGGAAAAAGTCCTTGGTTAACGCGAAAGGAATGTGAAAGAGATGTTGCAGGTAAAAAGTGACTTTGGGGGGGTAGGGAAGACAGAGAATGTGTAGGGAAGAACAGAGGAGTGTGAAGTAGGAACAGAAGACAAAGGCAGAAAATGATCTAGGAATATGATAAGCGCAATAAGAATTTATTAGGAAGAATAATAAGAATAACAACGGGACTGTGTGAAAACCAAGGAAAATATTGACGGTAAGCAAGTTCTAAGAAAGTTATAAATAAATAAATAAAATAAGAGACAGTAGCATGAGCTTAGAAAGTGCTGTATGAAAAGGACGTAAGTATTTAGATCTCAGTGAAAAAAGCTGATGGTTGAGGCAGAAGGAATGTGAAATAGATATTGCAGTTATTAAGACACTTTGAAGAGGAAAGACAGACAGAGAATGAGTAAGGAAGAACAGTTCTTCAGAGAAGTGTGAAGTAGGAACACAAGACAAAGGCGGAAAATGATCTAGGAATATGAGAAGTGCAATGAGAAGATTTTAGGAAGAATAACAAATAGATTCCTTATCATATAGAGTCGTGAGTAATTTTTTCTGTTTGGAATTTGATGGAGTACGAGTTTCATGACAGAAGGGTTTATCACTGTGACGATCATGAATATGTTTGGGATATTCCAAGTTTACCTCCTGATAATAACCAACTGGATTTCCATCGGGAATCGTAGTATTGTCAAAGTCAGTATCACCAAATTCAAAACCACCATAGGGAAGACTTTGACTCATCGCACTGCCATAGAGATTATTTATGTCAGTAAAGAGCATGTATTTTGTAGGAATTAGAGGGTTTAAATCCCTCATATATTTGTTAATACTGTCAGAATATTTGTTAGAAAATTGGCATATTCCTCCTCGTAAACCCCTTTCCAGAAAGTTTACCATCGTGATATCTTTGATAAGCTCTTACTTACACTTCGTATACTTGAACATGCAGTCTCAGTTATATGAGGGTTAAGTGTCCTAGATAGATGGGTCAGATGAGACAGAAACATGAGCTTAGAAAGTGCTGTATAAAAGGGACCTAATTGTTTTGAACAATGAGATAGCACATTGATTGGGAAAGTGCGGGAAATAAGCAAGAGGAGAATGAGAATGGTGAGAGCCTCGAGATTATCTTGTTTTTCACTGTTTCATAGAAACATTCCGATCAACAAAATGATAGAAAAATACAAAATGAGAGTTTGGGAGGAAGTGGTTTGCTTAAAATAAGGAACGGAATTTCGGCAGAAGTACAGAAGCGAGTAAACGAGGAAGACGAGGAACTTGGCCTAGAGAAAATGGTGGGTATTCGTGATGTGAGGAAAAAGTAGAAAGGTATCAAACAGGATGTAAGAACTACAGCAATGAGCGGAAGTAATTAGCGAAGCAGCCGAGCGGAAGAATATGCAGGTCAAATTTTTCAGTGGAAAAAGTCTTTGGTTAAGGCGAAAGGAATGTGAGGAAGATATTGCAGGTAAAAAGTGACTTTGGGGAGGTAGGGAAGACAGAGAATGTGTAGGGAAGAACAGTTCCTCAGAGGTGTGTGAAGTAGGAACAGAAGACGAAGGCAGAAAATGATCTAGGAATATGATAAGCGCAATAGTAATTTATTAGGAAGAATAATAAGAATAACAACGGGACAGTGTGAAAACCAAGGAAAATATTGACGGTAAGCAAGTTTCAAGAAAGTTATAAATAAATAAATAAAATAAGAGACAGTAGCATGAGCTTAGAAAGTGCTGTATGAAAAGGACGTAAGTATTTAGATCTGTGCGATAGCACTCTATTTTAGTAAGTGCAGGAAAAGTGAAAAAGGATAATGTTATTGTTGAGTGCTTTGAGAAAATCTTAGGAAAGTGTTTCAGAGAAACATCACAATCAAATGAGAGAAAAATGCGAAATTAGAATTTGGGAGGAAGTGGTCTGCTTCAAATATGGAACGAAAATGTGGCAGAAGTACAAAAGAAAGTAAACGAGGAAATTGTGGAACTGGGCCTAGGGAAAATAGTGAGTAAGTGAAATGCGAGAAGAAGGCTAGAGATTATTGAACAGGAAGGATTACAGATTTTTAGGAAAGAGCGGAAGTAATTGACGAAACGACAGAGCGGAAGAATATGCAGGTTCAAATTCTCAGTGAAAAAAGTTGATGGTTGAGGCAGAAGGAATGTGAGATAGATATTGCAGGTAATAAAAGACTTTGAAGAGGAAAGACAGACAGAGAATGAGTAAGGAAGAACAGTTTTCAGAGAAGTGTGAAGTAGGAACAGAAGACAAAGGCGGAAAATGATCTAGGAATATGAGAAGCGCAATGAGAAGATTTTAGGAAGAATAACAAATAGATTCCTTATCATATAGAGTCGTGAGTAATTTTTTTTGTTTGGAATTTGATGGAGTACGAACTTCATGATAAAAATGTTTATCACTGTGACGATCATGAATATGTTTGGGATATTCCAAGTTTACCACCTGAAAATAACCAACTGGATTTTTATCGGGAATCGTAGTAACGTCAAAATCAGTATCACCAAATTCAAAACCACCATAGGGAAGACTTTGACTCATTGCACTGCCATATAGGTTATTAATGTCAGTAAAGAGCGTGTATTTTGTAGGACTTTGAGGGTTTAAATCTCTCATATATTTGTTAATTCTTCCAGAATATTTGTTAGAATATTGGCATATTCCTCCTCGTAAACCCCTTTCCAGAAAGTTTACCATCGTGATATCTTTGTTAAGCTCTCATTTACACTTCGTATACTTGAACAGGCAGTCTCAGTTATATGAGGGTAAAGTGTCCTAGCTAGATGGGTCAGATGAGACAGAAACAAGAGCTTAGAAAGTGCTGTATGAAAGGGATCTAATTGTTCTGAACTATGTGATAGCACATTGATTGGGAAAGTGCGGGAAATGTGCAAGAGGAGAATGAGAATGGTGAGAGCCTCGAGATAATCTTGGGAAACTGTTTCATAGAAACATTCCGATCAACAAAATGAGAGAAAAATACCAAATGAGAGTTTGGGAGGAAGTCGTTTGCATTGAAAACGGAACCAAAATGCGGAAGAAATTCAGAAGCCAGTAAACGAGAAAAATGAGGAAATGGGCCTAGAGGTAAAAGTGAGTAGTTGAAATGTGAGGAAAAGCCTAGAGAGTATAGAAAAGGTAAAAAGATCTACAGGGAATAGCGAAAGTAGTTGGCGAAAGGACAGGGCGGAAGAATTTGCAGGTTCAAATTCTCAGTGAGAAAAGTCGTTTGTTAAGGCGAAAGGAATACGGAAGGGATATTGCAGGTAATAAGAGACTTTGATGAGGTAGAAAAGACTGAGATTGAGTACGAAATAACAGTTCTTTAGCAAAGTGTGAAGTAGGAACAGAAGGCAAAGGTGGAAATGATCTAGGAAATGAGAAGCGCAATAAAAATTTCTTAGGAAGAATAACAAAGAGATTGCTTCTCATATAGAATCGTGAGTAATTTTTTCTGTTTCGAATTTGGTGGAGTAGGAGTTTCAAGACAGAAGGGTTTATCACTGTGACGATCATGAATATGTTTAAGATATTCCAAGTTTACCTCTTGAAAATAACTAACTGGAATCTCTTCGGGAACCGTAGTTAACGTCAAAGTCAGTATCAACAAATTCAAACCCACCATAGGGGAGACTTTGACTCATTGCACTGCCAAAAAGATAATTAATGTCAGTATAGAGTGTGTATTTTGTAGGAATTTGATGGTGTAAATCCCTCATATATTTGTTATTACTTTCAAAATATTTATTTGATTATTGACATATTCCTCCACGCATACCCCTTTCCATAAGGCTCCCACCATTCACATTCTCCTCTTGCACATTTCTCGCACTTACTCTAGCAATGTGCTGTCGCACAGATTCAAACACTTACGTCTCTACCATACAACACTTTCTAAGCTCGATCTTTTGTCTCTCGTTTTAATATTTATGCTATCCTCAGATCTTTCTAACCGTCAATTATTTCCTTGATTTTCACGCTGTCCCTCCTTGTTATTCTTCCTAGTAAATTCTTATTGCGCTTCTCATCTCCCTAGATCATTTTCCGCCTTTGTCCTCTGTTCCTTCTTCACACTTTTCTGAGGAACTGTTCTTGCTACTCATTTTCTGTTTTTCTTTCCACCTTCCGTACTCATTTTCTGTATTTCTTTTCTCTTCTTTCTCTCATTACCTGAAATATCTCGTTTAAAATCCTTTTGCCTCTACGAACGACTTTTTCTACCGAGAATATGAACTTATATACTCTTCCGCCCTGTCGTTTCGCCAATTACTTCCGCTCTTTCATGTAATTCTTCATTCCTGTTCGATACTCTCTAGCCTTTTTCTCAAATTTCACTTACTCACTCTTTTCCATAGGAAAAGCTCCTAATTTTCCTCGTTAACTTACTACTGTACTTCTGCCACATTAACGTCTCATATTTCAAGCAGACCACTTCCTCCCAAACCCTCATTTGGCATCATTCTCTCATTATATCGATCGGGATATTTCTCTGAAATGCTTTCCTGAGATTTTACCAAGGCTCTCACCATTCACATTCTCCACTTGCACATTTCTTGCACTTTCTCTAGCAATGTACTGTCGCACAGATCTAAATATTTACGTCTTCACCTTACAGCACTTTCTACGCTAGAGCTCTTGTCTATCGTCTTAAAATTTATGCTATCCTTAGATCTTGCTTACCGTCAATTCTTTCCTTGATTTTCACGCTATCCCTTTTCGTTATTCTTCCTAGTAAATTCCTATTGCGATTCTCATCTTCCTAGAACATTTTTCACCTTTGTCTTCTGTTCTTTCTTCACACTTTTCTGAAGGACTGTTCTTCCTTACTCATCCTCTGTATTTCTTTCCACCTTCTCTACACATTCTCTGTATTCCTTTTCTCTTCAAAGTCTCTCATTACCTGAAATATCTCGTTTACTATCCTTTCGTCTCTACGAACGACTTTTTTCACCGAGAATTTGAAGCTGCATGTTCTTGCTCTGTCGTTTCGCCAATTGCTTCCGCTCTTTTCTGTAGTTCCTCATTCCTGGTTCGAAGAGTACGAGTTTCAGGCGTAAAACACTGTGGGCGCTTGAGCGTTTATAACAAGGTAGTTCTGGGTGCAAGGTGGTTTGAGTCGTGAGGATGTTAGGACGCAGGGTAGTTCTGGACGTTTGAAGGCAAATTATAATTCAGGGAGTTTATGCGCTGATGTGTTTCGGGGCACATGGGCGTTTGGGGATGAGAGGTACATCTGTCTGCCTAGGCGTTTGAATTGTGAGGTAAATCTGCACGCTCAAGCGTTTGATATAAAAGGTAGAACTTCCCGCCTAGGCGTTCAATATATAAAGTAGTTATGTCCACCTAGGAGTTTGATATACAAGGTAGATCAGCCAACATAGGCGTTTTTGGGTGCAAGGTAGATCTGCTCGTCTAGGTGTTCGATTTACAAGGTTGATCTGCCGGCCAGTTTGTGTATATATACCAAACGCGTGAGGCATTTTTCGGTCAAAATGGTGGAGATGAAATGTGGTTGAACCGGGAAGGGGACTCTCGAGCGGCAGGTGAAGGCCAGACCGACTAAGATTTTTACGAAACAAGATTTTCCCGAGGAGAATGTGAGAAAAAGGCTAGAGAGTATTTAACAGGAATAAAGAACTACAGGAAAGAGCGCAAGTATTTGGAGAAACGACAGGGCGGAAGAATGTGCAGGTTCAAATTCTCGGTGAAAACAGTCGTTCGTAGAGGCAAAAGTAATGTAAAAGAGAGATTTCAGGTAATGAGAGACTTTGAAGAGGAGAAATTCAGAGAATGAGTAGGGAAAAACAGTTCTTCAAAGATGTGAGAGGAAGGAACAGAGGACAAAGGCGGAAAATGATCTAGAAAGATGGGAAGCGCAATCAGACTTCATTAGGAGGAATAACAAAAAAGGACAGGGTGAAAATCAAGGAAAAAATTGACTGTATGCAAGATCTAAGAAAAGCATAAATATTAAAGCGAGAGACAGAAGCTCAAGCGTAGAAAGTGCTGTATGGTAGAGACATAAGTGTTTGGATCTGTGCGACAACACATTGCTAGAGTGAGTGCAAAAAATGCGCAAGAGGAAAATGTGAATGGTGAGAGTCCTGGGAAAATCTTTTTTCGTAAAAAAACTAGTCGGCCTGGCATTCGCCTGCCGGTCGAGAGCCGCAGTCCCGGTTCAACCACATTCCACCCCCTCCATTTTGACCGAAAAGTTCCTCACGCGTTTAGTATATATACACTAGCAGGCCAGCAGATCTAACCCAAAAACGCCTATGTGGGCAGATCTACCTTGTTAATAAAACTCCTAGGCAGATAGATCAACCTTGTATATTAAACGCCTAGGCGGGAAGATCTATCCTTTATATCAAACGCTTAGGCGTGCAAATATTCCTCGCAATTCAAACGCCTTGACACACAGATGTACCTCTCATCCCCAAACGCCTATGCACCCCGAAAAACATCGCGCATAAACTCCCTTAACTATCTTTCGCCCTAAAACGTCCAGAACTATCCTGCGTCCTAACATCCTTACGACTCAAACCACCTTGCACCCAGAACTACCTTGTTATAAACGCTCAAGCGCCCCACGGTGTTTTACGCCTAAAACTCGTACTCTTCGAACCACCCCGCGCCTCGATAGGTCAGGCCCTCTGAAAGTCCAGACGAAGAAAATTAGAAGCTTGGCCTAGTGAAAGTAGTGAGTAAGTGAAATTTGAGAAAAAGGGTAGAGAGTATTGAACAGGAATAAGGAACTACATGAAAGAGCGGAAGTAATTGGCGAAACGACAGGGCGGAGGAAAATGCAGATTCAAATTCTCGGTGAAAAAAGTCGTTCGTAGAGACGAAAGGAAAGTAAAAGATATATTTCAGGTAATGAGAGTCTTTGAAGAGAAGAGAAATACAGAGAATGAGTAGGGAAGGACAGTTCTTCAGCGAAATGTGAGAAAGGAATATAAGACAAAGGCAAAAAATGATATAGGTAGATGAGAAACGCAATACGAATTTAATAGGCAGAATAACATTTTTTTCCTCTCCAAAGTCTCTCATTACCTGAAATATCTCTTTTACTTTCTTTTTGTCTCTACGAACGAGAATATGAACTTGCATATTCTTCCGCCCTGTCGTTTCACCAATTACTTCTGCTCTTTCGTTTAGTTCTTCATTCCTGTTCAAGACTCTCTAGCCTTTTTCTCATTTTTCTCTTACTCACTACTTTCACTAGGCCAAGCTCCTAATTTTCCTCTTTAACCTACTGCTGTACTTCTGCCACATTTACGTTTTATATTTCAAGCAGACCACTTCCTCCCAAACCCTCATTTGGCATCATTCTCTCATTTTATCGATCGAGATATTTCTCTGAAATGCTTTCCTGAGATTTTCCAAATGCTCTCACCATTCACATTCTTCACTTGCACATTTCTTGCAGTTACTACCTCTACGAACGACTATTTTCACCGAGAATATGAACTTGCATAATTTTCCGCCATGTCGTTTCGCCAATTACTTCCGCTCTTTCATGTAGTTCTTCATTCCTGTTCAATAATCTCTAGCCCAATATTTAAGCTATTCTTAGATCTTGCTTACCGTCAATTCTTTCCTTGATTTTTACGCTCTCCCTCTTCGTTATTCTTCCTAGTAAATTCCTTATCTTCCTAGATCATTTTTTACCTTTGTATTCTGTTCCTTCCTTACACTTCTCTGAAGAACTGTTATTCCCTACTCATTCACTGTATTTCTCTCACCTTCAAAGTCTCTCTTTACCTGAAATATCTCTTTTACTTTCCTTTCGTCTCTACGAACGACTTTTTTCACCGAGAATTTGAACCTGCATATTCTTCCGCCCTGTCGTTTCGCCAATTGCTTCCGCTCTTTCCTGTAGTTCTTCATTCCTGGTTCGAAGAGTACGAGTTCTAGGCGTAAAACACTGTGGGGCGCTTGAGCGTTCATACCAAGGTAGTTCTGGGAGCAAGGTGGTTTGAGTCGTAAGGATGGTCGGACGCAGGGTAGTTCTAGACGTTTGATGGCGAAAGATAGTTCAGAGAAATTATGCGCGATGTTTTTCGGGGCACATTGGTGTTTGGGGATGAGAGGCACATCTGTCTGCCTAGGCGTTTGAATTGCGAGGTAGATATGCATGCTTAAGCGTTTGATATAAAAGGTGGATCTTCCCGCCTAGGCGTTTAATATGCTAGGTAGTTCTGTCCGCCTAGGAGTTTGATATACAAGGTAGATCTGCCCACATAGGCGTTTTTGGGTACTAGGTAGATCTGCCCGTCTAGGTGTTTGATTTACAAGGTAGATCTGCCGGCCTGCTAGTGTATATATACTAAACGCGTGAGGCTCTTTTCGGTAAAAATGGAGGGGATGGAATGTGGTTGAACCGGGACGGGGGCTCTCGAGCGGCAGGCAAAGGCCAGGCTGACTAAATTTTTTACGAAACAAGATTTTCCAAGGACTCTCACATTCTCCTCTTGCGCATTTATTGCACTTACTCTAGCAATGTGCTGTCGCACAGATCTAAACACTTACGTCTCTACCATACAGCTTTTTCTACGCTTGAGCTTCTGTCGCTCGTTTGAATATTTATGCTATTCTAAGATCTTGCGTACAGTCAATTCTTTCCTTGATTTTCACGCTGTCCTTCTTTGTTATTCCTCCTTATAAAGTCTTATTACGCTTCCTATCTTTCTAGATCATTTTTCGCATTTGTCTTCTGTTCCTTCCTCTCACTTCTTCGAAGAACTGTTCTTCCCTACTCATTCTCTGAATTGCTTCTCTTCAGAGTCTCTCATTACCAGAAATATCTCTTTCACATTTCTTTTGCCTCTACGAACGACTTTTCTCACCGAAAATTTGAACCTGCATGTTCTTCCGCCCTTTCGTTCCGCCAATTACTTCCGCTCTATCATATAGTTCTTCATTCCATTTCAATACTCTCTAGCCATTTTGTCACATTTCCCTTACTCACAACATTCTCTAGGCCAAGCTCCTAATTTTTCTCGTTTACGTACTTCTGTTTTTCTGCCACATTTACGTTTCATATTTTAAGCCGACCATTTCCTCCCAAACTCTAATTTGGCATTATTCTATCACTTCATTGATCCGGATATTTCTCTGAAGCGCTTTCCTGGGATTTTCCTAAGGCTCTCACCAATCACATCCTCCTCATGCACATTTCTTGCACCTACTCTAGCAATGTGCAATTGCACAGATCCCAACACTCACGTCTCTACCATACCGCACTTTCTACGCTTGAGCTCTTGTCTATCATCTTAAAATTTATGCTATCCTTAGATCTTGCTTACCGTCAATTCTTTCCTTGATTTCCACGCTGTCCCTCTTTGTTATTCTTCCTAGTAAATTCTCATTGCGCTTCTCATCTCCCTGGATCATTTTCCACCTTTGTCTTCTGTTCCTTCTTTTCTGAAGAACTGAGTAAGGACTCATTCTCTGTATTTCTTTCCTCTATAAAGTTTCTCATTACCTGAAATATCTCTCTCATATTCCTTTTCCCTCTACGAAAAACTTTTTTCACCGAGAATTTGAACTTGCATATTCTTCCGCCCTGTCGTTTCGCCAATTACTTCCGCCCTTTCACGTAGTTCTTTATTCCTGTTCCTGTTCAATACTCTCTAGATTTTTTCCCACATTTCACTTACTCATTACTTTCACTAGGCCAAGCTCCTAATTTTCCTCGTTAACATACTGCTGTATTTCGCAGACTAGATCCTAGGAAAATGATCTAGGAAGATGAGAAGCGCAATAAGAATTTACTAGGAAGAATAACAAAAAGGGACAGCGTGAAAATCAAGGAAAGAATTGACGGTCAGCAAGATCTAAGGTTAGCATGAATATTAAAACGAGGGACAATAGCTCAAGCAGAGAAAGTGCTGTATTGTAGAACGTAAGTGTTTAGATCTGAGCGATAGCACTTTGCTGGAATAAGTGCAAGAAATATGCGAGAGGAGAATCTCTGGAAAGCATTTCAGAGAAATATCCCGATCGATAAAATGAGAGTATGATGCCAAATGAGGGTTTGGAAGGAAGTTGTCTGCTTGAAATATGAAACGTAAATCTGACAGAAGTCAGCAACTTAACGAGGAAAATTAGGAGCTTGGTCTAGTGAAAGTAGTGAGTAAGTGAAATGTGAGAAAAAGGCTAGAGAGTATTGAACAGGAATGAGGAACTACAGGACAGAGCGGAAGCAATTGGCGGAACGACAGGGCGGAAAGATATGCAAGTTCATATTCTCGGTGACAAAAAGTCGTTCGTAGAGACAAAAGGAATGTAAAAGAGATATTTCAGGTAATGAGAGACTTTGGAGAGGAAAGAAATACAGAGAATGAGTAGGGAAGAACAGTCAGTTGCTAGGTAATTCTGGATGGCAGACGATGGAACGTTCAAGGAGCTTAGGCGTTTTAGGATTCTAGAAACTCCTTCGCCAGGAGAGTCGGAGTGCGCAGTTGCTCGAAGTACAATGTTGGTTTTGGGCACTGGGTGTTCAAAGTGTCTGGACGTTAAGAGGGCCTGACCTATAGAGGCGCGGGGTGGTTCGAAGAGTACGAAGTTTAGGCGTAAGTTACTGTGAGGCGCTTGAGCGTTTATAACAAGGTAGTTCTGGGTGCAAGGTGGTTTGAGTCGTAAGAATGTTAGGATGCAGGACGGTTCTGAACGTTGGAAGGCGAGAGATAGTTCAGGGAGTTTATGAGCGATGTTTTTAGGAGCGCATAGGCGTTTGGGGATGAGAGGTACATCTGTCTGCCTAGGTGTTCGAATTGCGAGGTAGATCTGCACCTCTAAGCGTTTGATATAAAAAGTAGATCTTCCCGCCCATCCGTTCAATATGCAAGGAATTTCTGTCCGCCTAGAAGTTTGCTTTACAAGGTAGATCTGCCCGCCTGCTAGTGTATATTTACTAAACGCGTGAGGCACTTTTCGGTCAAAAAGGAGGGCATGGAATGTGGTTGATCCGCGACGGGGGCTCTCTAGCGGCAGGCGAAGGCAAGGCCGACTAAATTTTTTACGAAACAAGATTTTCCCAAGGCTCACACCATTCACATTCTCCTCTTGCACATTTCTCGCACTTACTCTGGCAATGTGCTGTCGCACAGATTCAAACACTTACGTCTCTACCATACAACACTTTCTAAGCTCGAGCTTTTGTTTTTCGTTTCAATATTTATGCTATCCTCAGATCTTGCTAACCGTCAATTATTTCCTTGATTTTCACGCTGTCCCTCGTTGTTATTCTTCCTAGTAAATTCTTATTGCGCTTCTAACCTAATCTAACCTTTCACATTCTTATCTTGCGCATTTTCTGTACTTACACTAGCAATGTGCTATTGCACAGATCTAAACACTTACGTCTCTAGAACAAGCTCCTAATTTTAATCGTTAACTTACTTACTTCTGTCATATTTACGTTTCATATTTCAAGCAGACCACTTCCTTCCAAACCTCATTTGGCATCATTCTCTCATTTTATCGATCGGGATATTTCTCTGAAATGCTTTCCAGAGATTTTCCCAATGCTCTCACTATTCACATTCTCCTCTCGCATATTTCTTGCAATTACTGGTGTGCTATCGCACAGATCTAAACACTTATGTCTCTAACATACAGCACATTCTACGCTGAAGCTTTTGTCTCTCGTTTTTATATTTATGCTATCCTTAGATCTTGCTAACCGTCAATTATTTCAAGTTCAAATTCTCAGTGAAAAAAGTGGTTCGTAGAGGCAAAAGGAATGTGAAAGAGATATTTCAGGTGATGAGAAACTTTCAAGAGGAAAGAAATACAGAGAATGTGTAAGGGAGAACAGTTCTTCAGAAAAGAGGGAACAGAAGACAGAGGCGGAAAAGGATCTAGGGAGAAGAGAAGCGCAATAAGAATTGACTAGGAAGAATAACAAAGAGGGACAGCGTTGAAATCATGGAAATATTTGACGGTTAGCAAGATCTAAGAATAGCATAAATATTGAAACGAGAGACGAAAGCTTCAGCGTAGAAAGTGCTGTATGTTAGAGACGTAAGTGTTTAGATATGTGCGAAAGCACATTGCTAGAGTAAATAAAAGAAATGCGCAATAGGAGAACGTAAAAGGAGAGAGCCATGGGAAAATCTTGTTTCGAAAAAAATTCAGTCAGCCTGGCTTTCGCCAGCCGCTCGAGAGCCCCCTTAGTGGTTCAACCACATTCAATCCCCTCCATTTCGACCGAAAAGAGCCTCACGCGTTTAATATTTATACACTAGCTGGCCGGCAGATCTACCTTGTAAATCAAACACCTAGACGGGCAGATCTACCTTGTACCCAAAAACGCCTATGTGGACAGATCTACCTTGTATATCAAACTCCAAGTCTGACAGAACCTCCTTGCATATTAAACGCCTAGGCGGGAAGATCTACCTTTTATATCAAACGCTTAAGCGTGCATATCTACCTCGCAATTCAAACGCTTAGGCAGACAGATGTGCCTCTCATCCCTAAACGCCTATGTGCCACGAAAAACATCGCGCATAAACTCCCTGAACTATCTTTCGTCTTCAAACGTCCAGAACTACCCTACGTCCGAACATCCTCACGACTCAAACCACCTTGCATCTCAGAACTACCTTGTTATAAACGCTGAAGCGCCCCACAGTGTTTCACGTCTAAAACTCGTACTCTTCGAACCAGGAATGAGGAACTACAGGAAAGAGCGGAAGCATTCTGCGAAACGACAGGGCGGAAGAATATGCAGGTTCAAATTCTCGGTGAAAAAAGTCGTTCGTAGAGAAGAAGGGAAAGTAAAAGAGATATTTCAGGTAAAGAGAGACTTGGAAGAGGAGAGAAATACAGAGAATGACTAGGGAATAATAGTTCTTCAGAGAAGTGTGAGGAAGGAACAGAAGACAAAGGTAAAAAATGATCTAGGAAGATAAGAAGCGCAATAGGAATTTATCAGGAAGAATAACAAAGAGGGAGAGCGTGAAAATCAAGGAAAGAATTGACGGTAAGCAAGATCTAAGGATAGCATAAATATCAAAACGAGAGACAAGAGCTCAAGCGTAGAAAGTGCTGTTTGGTAGAAACGTGCAAGAAATGTGTAGGAGGAGCATGTGAATTGTGAGAGCCTTGGGAAAATCTCATGAAAGCGGTTCAGAGAAATAACCCGATCAATTAAATGCGAGAATGATGCCAAATGAGCGTTTGGGAGGAAGTGCTCTGCTTGAAATATGAAACGTAAATGTGGCAGAAGTACAACCGTAAGTTAACGAGGAAAATTTATAGCTTGAAAGCAGTGAAAAAGTGAAATGTGTAGAAAAAAGGATAGAGAGTATTAAACAGGAATAAAGAACTACATGAAAGAGCGGAATTAATTGGCGAAACGACAGGGCGGAAGATTATGCAAGTTCATATTCTCGGTAAAAATATTCGTTCGTAGAGGCAGTAACTGCAAGAAATGTGCAAGTGGAGAATATAATTGGTGAGAGCCTTGGGAAAATCTCAGGAAATCGTTTCAGAGAAATATCTCGATCGATAAAATGAGAGAATGATGCCAAATGAGGGTTTGGGAGGAAGTGGTCTGCTTGAAATATGAAACGTAAATGTGGCAGAAGTACAACAGTATGCTAACGAGGAAAATTAGGAGCTTGGCCTAGTGAAGGTAGTGAGTAAGTGGAAAATGAGAAAAAGGCTAAAGAGTATTTACTTTCAGAGTATTTGTTTGAAAATTGGCATATTTCTCCACATATACTCCTTTTCAGAAAGTTTACCATCGTGATATCTTTGATAAGCTCTACTTATACTTATACTCACTTCGTATACTTGAGCATGCAGGTGTACTAGGGTGAAGTGACGTAGCTAGATGGGTGAGATGATACAGAAACATGAGCTTAGAAAGTGCTGAATGAAAAGGACCTGATTGTTTTGAACTGTGTAATAGCATATTGATTGAGAAATTGCAGGAATTGTGCAAGAGGAGAATGTGAAAAGTGAGTGCCTTGAGAAAATCTTCGGAGAAATATCCCGATAAATAATATAAGAGAAAAATGCCAAATGAGAGTTTGGGAAAAAGTAGTCTGCTTAAAATATGTAACGAAATTTCGGCAGAAGTACAGAAGCGAGTAAACGAGGAAAATGAGGAACTGGTCCTTGATAAGATAGTGAGTATTTGTGATATGAGGAAAATGCAAGAGAGAATCAAACAGGAGGAAAGAACTACAGAAACGAGCGGAAGTAATAGGCGAAACGGCAGAGCGGAAGAATATGCAGGTCCAAATTCTCAGTGAATTTTTTAAGGCGAAAGGAATACGAAAGAGATATTGCAGGTAATAGGAGACTTTGGAGAGGTAAGAAAGACAGAGATTGAGTAGGAAAGACAAGTTCTTCAGAAACGTGTGAAATAGGAAGAGAGGTCGGAAAATTATCAAAGAATATGAGGAGCGCTATAAGAATTATTTAGGAAAATTTACAAAGCGGGACAGTGTTAACATCAAGGAAAAAATTGACGGTAAGCAAGATCTAAGATAGGCTTAAATATTAAAACAAGAGATAGAAGCATGTGCTTAGAAACTGATGTATGAAAGAGACGTAAGAGTTAAGATTTGTGCGATAGCCCATAGCTCGTGTAAGAGGTAAAAATGTACAAGAAGAGAATGTGAATGGTGAGAGCTTTGGAAAAATCTCAGGAAAGCGTTTCAGAGAAATATCCCGATCAATGAAATGATAGAATAATGCCAAATGAGAGTTTGGTAGGAAATGGTCTGCTTAAAATATGAAACGTGAATGTGGCAGAAAAACAGAAGTACGTAAACGAGAAAAATTAGGAGCTTGGCCTAGAGAATGTTGTGAGTAAGAGAAATGTGACAAAATGGCTAGAGAGTATTGAAATGGAATGAAGAACTACATGATAGAGCGGAAGTAATTGGTGGAACGAATGGGCGGAAGAACATGCAGGTTTAAATTTTCGGTGAAAAAAGTCGTTTGTAGAGGCAAAAAAAATGTGAAAGAGATATTTCAGGTAATGAGAGACTTTGAAGAGAAAAGAAATACAGAGAATGAGTGGGGAAGATCAGTTCTTTGGAGAAGTGTGAGGAAGAAACAGAAGAAAAGGCGGAAAATGATCTTGGAAAATGAGAAGCACAATAAGAGAGGCGATGGAATGTGGTTGAACCGGAAAGGGGGCTCTCGAGCGGCAAGCGAAGGCCTGGTTGACTGAATTTTTTTCGAAACAAGATTTTCCCACGGCTCTCATCTTTCACATTCTCCTCTTGCGCATTTCTTGTACTTACTCGAGCAATGTGCTATCGCACAGATCTAAACACTTACGTCTCTAACATACAGCCCTTTCTACGCTGAAGCTTTAGTCTCCCGTTTTAATATTTACGCTCCTTAGATCTTGCTAACCGTCAATTATTTCCTTGATTTTCACGCTGCCCCTCTTTGTTATTCTTTCTAGTTAATTCTCATTGCGCTTCTCATCTCCCTTCATCATTTTCCGACATATTTCAGGTAACGAGAAACTTTGAAGGGAAAAGAAATACAGAGAATGAGTAAGGAAGAACAGTTTTTCAGAAAAATGTGAAGAATGAACAGAAGCCAGGCGGAAAATGATCTAGGAAGATTAGAAGCGCAATAAGAATTTATTAGGAGGAATAGCAAAGAGGGACAGCGTGAAAATCAAGGAAAGAATTGACTCTACGCAAGATCTAAGAATAACATAAATATTGAAACGAGAGTCAGAATCTCAAGCGTAGAAAGTGCGGTATGGTAGAGACGTGAGTGTTGGGATCTGTGCAATTGCACATTGCTAGAGTAGGTGCAAGAAATGTGCATGAGGAGGATGTGAATGGTGAGAGCCTTGGGAAAATATCAGGAAAGCGTTTCAGAGAAAAATCCCGATCAATGAAATGATAGAATAATGCCAAATGAGAGTTTGGGAGGAAATGGTCTGCTTAAAATATGAAACGTAAATGTGGCAGAAAAACAGAAGTACGTAAACGAGAAAAATTAGGAGCTTGGCCTAGAAAATGTTGTGAGTAGGAGAAATGTTACAAAATGGCTAGAGAGTATTGAAATAGAATGAAGAACTACATGATAGAGCGGAAGTAATTGGCGGAACGAAAGGGGGGAAGAACATGCAGGTTCAAATTTTCGGTGAAAAAAGTCGTTCGTAGAGGCAAAAGTAATGTAAAAGAGATATTTCAGGTAATGCGAGACTCTGAAGAGAAGCAATTCAGAGAATGAGTAGGGAAGAACACTTCTTCAAAGAAGTGAGAGGAAGGAACAGAAGACAAATGCGGAAAATGATCTAGAAATATAGGAAGCGCAAAAAGACTTTATTAGGAGGAATAACAAACAAGGACAGCGTGATTATCGAGGAAAGCATTGACGGTACGCAAGAACTTAGAATAGCATAAATATTCAAACGAAGGACTGAAGCTCAAGCGTAGAAATTGCTGTATGGTAGAGACGTAAGTGTTAAATCTGTGCGACAGCACATTGCTAGAGTAAGTGCAATATGTGCGCAAGAGAAGAATGTGAATGGTGAAACTCCTGGGAAAATCTTGTTGCGTAAAAAATTTAGTCGGCCTGGCCTTTACTTGCCGCTCGAGAGCCCCCGTCCCGGTTCAACCACATTCCATCCCCTCCATTTTGACCGAAAAGAGCCTCACGCGTTTAATATATATACACTAGCAGGCCGGCAGATCTACCTTGTAAATCAAACACCTAGACGGGCAGATCTACCTTGTACCCAAAAACGCCTATGTGGGCAGATATACCTTGTATATCAAACTCCTAGGAGGACAAAACTACCTTGCATATTAAACGCCTAGGCGGGAAGATCTACCTCTTATATCAAACGCTTAAGCGTGCAAATCTACCTCGAAATTCAAACGCCTAGGCAGGCAGATGTGCCTTTCATCCCCAAACGCCAATGTGCCCCGAAAAACATCGCGCATAAACGCGGATAATTTACCTGAACTATCTTTCGCCATCAAACGTCCAGAACTACCCTGCGTCCGTCCATCCTCACGACTCAAATCACCTCGCACCCAGAACTACCGTGGTATGAACGCTCAAGCGCCCCACAGTGTTTTACGCCTAAAACTCGTATCATCGAACCAGGAATGAGGAACTACAGGAAAGAGCGGAAGCAATCGGCGAAACGACAATGCGAAAGAATATGCAGGTTCAAATTCTTGGTGAAAAAAGTCGTTCGTAGAGACGAAAGGAAAGTAAAAGAGATATTTCAGGTAAAGAGAGACTTTGAAGGGGAGAGAAATACAGAGAAAGAGTAGGGAATAACAGTTCTTAAGAGAAGTGTGAGGAAGGAACAGAAGACAAAGGTAAAAAATGATCTAGGGAGATAAGAAATTTACTAGGAAGAATAACAAAGAGGGAGTGCGTGAAAATCAAGGAAAGAATTGACGGTAAGCAAGATCTAAGGATAGCATAAATATCAAAACGAGAGACAAGAGCTCAAGCGTAGAAAAAGCTGTATGGTAGAGACGTGCAAGAAATGTGCAAGAGAAGCATGTGAATGGTGAGAGCCTTGGGAAAATCTCGTGAAAGCGTTTCAGATAAATAACCCGATCAATAAAATGAGATAATGTTGCCAACTAAGGGTTTGGGAGGAAGTGGTCTGCTTGCAATATGAAACGTAAATGTGGCAGAAGTACAACAGTAAGTTAATGAGGAAAATTTGGAGCTTGAAAGCAGGGGAAAAGTGAAATGTGTAGAAAAAAGGCTAGAGAATATTGAACAGGAATAAAGAATTACATGAAAGAGCGGAAGTATTTGGCGAAACGACAGGGCGGAAGATTATGCAAGTTCATATTCTCGGTAAAAATAGTCGTTCGTAGAGGCAGTAACTGCAAGAAATGTGCAAGTGGAGAATATGAATGGTGAGAGCCTTGGAAAAATCTCAGGAAAGCATTTCAGAGAAATATCCCGATCGATAAAATGAGAGAATGATGCCAAATGAGGGTCCGGCAAGAGTGGTCTGCTTGAAATATGAAACGTAAATGTGGCAGAAGTACAGCAGTAAGCTAACGAGGAAAATTAGGAGCTTGGCCTAGTGAAAGTAGTGAGTAAGTGAAAAATGAGAAAAAGGCTAGAGAGTATTGAACAGGAATGAAGAATTACATGAAAGAGTGGAAGTATTTGGCGAAACGACAGGGCGGAAGAATATGCAAGTTCATATTCTCGGTAAAAAAAGTCGTTCGTAAAGGTTTGTAAACGAGATATTTCAGGTAATGAGAGACTTTGAAGAGAAAAGAAATACAGAAAATGAGTAGGGAAGGTGGAAAGAAATACAGAGAATGAGTAGGAAGAACAGTTCCTCAGAAAAGTGTGAAGAAGGAACAGAAGACAAAGGCGGAAAATGATCTAGGGAGATGAGAAGCGCAATAAGAATTTACTAGGAAGAATAACGAGGAGGGACAGCGTGAAAATCAAGGAAATAATTGACGGATAGCAAGATCTGAGTATAGCATAAATATTAAAACGAGAGACAAAAATCGAGCTTAGAAAAAGTTGTATGGTAGAGACGTAAGTGTTTGAATCTGTGCGACATTACATTGCTAGAGTAAGTGGGAGAAATGTGCAAGAGGAGAATGTGAATGGTGGGAGACTTATGGATAGGGGTATACGTGGAGGAATGTGCCAATAATCAAATAAATATTCTGAAAGTATTAACAAATATATGAGGGATTTAAACCATGAAATTCCTACAAAATACTCACTCTATGCTGACATTAATCATCTTTTTGGCAGTGCAATGAGTCAAAGTGGGTTTGAATTTGTTGATACTGACTTTGACGTTACTACGATTCCCGATGAAAATCCAGTTGGTTACTTTCAGGAGGTAAACTTGGAATATCCCAAACATATTCATGATCGTCACAGTGATAAAACCTTCTGTCATGAAACTCGTACTCCATCAAATTCCAAACAGAAAATAATTACCCACGACTCTATATGATAAGGAACCCTCCTTGTTATTCTTCCTAAGAAATTCTTATTGCGCTTCCCATTTCCTAGATCATTTCCATCTTTGCCTTCTCTTCCTACTTCACACTTTGCTAAAGAGTTGTTATTTCGTACTCAATCTCAGTCTTTCTTACCTCATCAAAGTCTCTTATTACCTGCAATATCCCTTTCGTATTCCTTTCGCCTTAACAAACGACTTTCCTCACTGAGAAATTGAACCTGCATATTCTTCCGCCCTGTCGTTTCGCCAACTACTTCCGCTATTCCCTGTAGTTCTCTATACCTTTTCATACTCTCTAGGCTTTTCCTCACATTTCAACTACTCACTTCTACCTCTAGGTCCATTTCCTCATTTTTCTCGTTTACTGGCTTCTGAATTTCTTTCGCATTTTGGTTCCGTTTTCAATGCATACCACTTCCTCCCAAACTCTCATTTGGTATTTTCCTCTCATTTTGTTGATCGGAATGTTTCTATGAAACAGTTTCCCAAGATTATCTCGAGGCTCTCACCATTCTCATTCTCCTCTTGCACATTTCCCTCACTTTCCGAATCAATGTGATATCACACAGTTCAAAACAATCAGATCCCTTTCATACAGCACTTTCTAAGCTCTTGTTTCTGTCTCGTCTGACCCATCTAGCTAGGACACTTTACTCTCATATAACTGAGACTGCATGTTCAAGTATACGAAGTGTTAATAAGAGCTTCACAAAGTTATCACGATGGTAAACTTTCTGGAAAGGGGTTTACGAGGAGGAATATGCCAATGTTCAAACAAATATTCTGAAAGAATTAACAAATATATGAGGGATTTAAACCCTCTAATTCCTAAAAAATACACGCTCTTTACTGACATTAATAATCTTTATGGCAGTGCAAAGAGTCAAAGTCTTCCCTATGGTGGTTTTGAATTTGGTGATACTGACTTTGACGTTACTACGATTCCCGATGAAAATCCAGTTGGTTATTTTCAGGAGGGAAACTTGGACTATCCCAAATATATTCATGATCGTCACAGTGATAAACCCTTCTGTCATGAATCTCGTACTCCATCAAATTCCAAACAGAAAAAATTACTCACGACTCTATATGATAAGGAATCTATTTGTTATTCTTCCTTAAATCTTCTCATTGCGCTTCTCGTATTCCTAGATCATTTTCCGCCTTTGTCTTCTGTTCCTACTTCACACTTCTCTAAAGAACTGTTCTTCCTTAATCATTCTCTGTCTGTCTTTTCTCTTCAAAGTCTTTTATTACCTGCAATATCTATTTCACATTCCTTCTGCCTCAACCATCAACTTTTTTCACTGAGAATTTGAACCTGCATATTCTTCCGCTTTGTCGTTTCGCCAATTACTTCCGTTCTTTCCTGAAAATCTGTATTCCTTCCTGTTCAATAATCTCTAGCCTTCTTCTCGCATTTCACTTACCCATTATTTTCCCTAGGCCCAGTTCCACAATTTCCTCGTTTACTTTCTTTTGTACTTCTGCCACATTTTCGTTCCATATTTGAAGCAGACCACTTCCTCCCAAATTCTAATTTCGCATTTTCTCTCATTTTATTGATTATGATATTTCTCTGAAACACTTTCCTAAGATTTTCTCAAAGCACTCAACAATAACATTATCCTTTTGCACTTTTCCTGCACTTTATAAAATAGAGTGCTGTCGCACAGAACTAAATACTTACGTTCTTTTCATACAGCACTTTCTAAGCTCATGCTACTGTCTCTTATTTTATTTATTTATTTATTACATTCTTAGAACTTGCTTACCGTCAATATTTTCCTTGGTTTTCATACTGTCCCGTTGTTATTCTTATTATTCTTCCTAATAAATTCTTATTGCGCTTATCATATTCCTAGATCATTTTCTGCCTTTGTCTTCTGTTCGTACTTCACACTCCTCTGAGAAACTGTTCTTCCCTACATATTCTCTGTCTTCCCCACCTCCCCAAAGTCACTTTTTACCTGCAATATCTCTTTCACATTCCTTTCGCCTTAACAAAAGACTTTTTCACTGAGAAATTTGACCTGCATACTCTTCCGCTCGGCTGCTTCGCTAATTACTTCCGCTCATTGCTGTAGTTTTTACCTCCTGTTTGATACCTTTTTACCTTTTCCTCACATCACTTATACCCACCATTTTCTCTAGGCCCAGTTCCTCGTCTTCCTCGTTTACTCGCTTCTGTATTTCTGCCGAATTTTCGTTCCTTATTTTAAGCAGACCACTTCCCCCCAAACTTTCATTTGGTATTTTTCTCTCATTTTGTTGATCGGAATGTTTCTATGAAACAGTTTCCCAAGATTATCTCGAGGCTCTCACCATTCTCATTCTCCTCTTGCACATTTCCCGCACTGTCCCAATCAATGTGCTATCACAAAATTCGAAACAATTAGGTCCCTTTCATACAGCACTTTCTAAGCTCATGTTTCTGTCTCATCTGACCCATCTAGCTAGGACACTTTGCCCTCATATAACTGAGACTGCATGTTCAAGTATACGAAGTGTAAATAAGAGCTTGTCAAAGATATCACGATGGTAAACTTTCTGGAAAGGGGTATACGTCTAGAAATATGCCAATGTTCTAACAAATATTCTAAAAATATTAACAAATATATGAGGGATTTAAACCCTCAAATTCTCACAAAATACACGCTCTTTGCTGACATTAATAATCTCTATGGCAGTGCAATGAGAAAGTCTTCCCTATGGTGGTTTTGAATTTGGTGATACTGACTCTGACGTTACTACGATTCCCAATGAAAATCCAGTTGGTTATTTTCAGGAGGTAAACTTGGAATATCCCAAATATATTCATCATCGTCACAGTGATAAACTATTTTGTCATGAAACTCCTACTCCATCAAATTCCAAACAGAAAAAATTATTCAGGACTCTATATGATAAGGAACTCTCTTTGTTATTCTGCCTAAAATCTTCTCATTGCGCTTCTCATATTCCTAGATCATTTTCCGCCTTTGTCTTCTGTTCCTACTTAACACTTCTCTAAAGAACTGTTCTTCCTTACTCTTTCTCTGTCTGTCCTTCCTCTTCAAAGTCTCTTATTTCCTGCAATATCTATTTCACATTACTTCTGCCTCAATCACCAACTTTTTTCACTGAGAATTTGAACCTGCATATTCTTCCGCTCTGTCGTTTCGCCAATTACTTCCGCTCTTTCCTGAAAATCTGTATTCCTTCCTGTCCAATAATATCTAGCCTTCTTCTCGCATTTCACTTACTCTCTATTTTCCCTAGGCCCAGTTCCTCAATTTCCTCGTTCACTTTCTTTTGTACTTCTGCCACATTTTTGTTCCATATTTGAAGCAGACCACTTCCTCTCAAATTCTCATTTCGCATTTTTCTCTCATTTTATTGATTGTGATATTTCTCTGAAACACTTTCCTAAGATTTTCTCAAAGCACTCAACAATAACATTATCCTTTTGTACTTTTCCTGCACTTACTAAAATAGAGTGCTATCGCACAGATCTAAATACTTACGTCCTTTTCATGCAGCTTTTTCTAAGCTCATGCTACTGTCTCTTATTTTATTTATTTATTTATAACTTTCTTAGAACTTGCTTACCGTCAATATTTTCCTAGGTTTTCACACTGCCCCGTTGTTATTCTTATCAGTCTTCCTAATAAATTCTTATTGCGCCTATCATATTCCTAGAACATTTTCTGCCTTTGTCTTCTGTTCCTACTTCACACTCCTTCTGAGAAACTGTTCTTCCCTACACATTATCTGTCTTCCTTACCTCCCCAAAGTCACTTTTTACCTGCAACATCTCTTTCACATTCCTTTCGCCTAAACCAAAGACTTTTTCCACTGACAAATTAGACCTGCACACTCTTCCGCTCGGCTGCTTCGCCAATTACTTCTGCTCATTGCTGTAGTTCTTACCTCCTGTTTGACACCTTTTTACCTTTTCCTCATATCACAAATACTCACAATTTTCTCTAGGCCCAGTTCCTTGTCTTCCTCGTTTACTCGCTTCTGTACTTTTGCCGAAATTTCGTTCCATATTTCAAGCAGACCACTTCCTCCCAAACCCTTATTTGGCATTTTTCTCTCATTTTATCTATCGGGATATTTCTCCGAAACGCTTTTCTATGAATTCCTCAAGCAACCCACGTTTCACATTCTCCTCTTGCACATTTCCTGCACTTTCTCAAGCAATGTGCTATCACACAGTTCAAAACACTTAGGTCCTTTTCATACAGCACCTTCTAGGCTCATTTTTCTGTCTCGTCTGACACATCTAGCTACGTCACTTTACCCTCGTATAACTGAGACTGCATGCTCAAGTATACGAAGTGTAATTAAGAGTTTATCAAAGAAATTACAACGTTAAATTTTCTGGAAAGGGGTATACTTGGAGGAATATGCCAAAGTTCAAACAAATATTCTGAAAGTAATAACAAATATATGAGGTATTTAAACCGTCAAATTCCTGCAAAATACACACTCTATACTGACAATAATAATCTTTATGGCAGTGCAATGAGTCAAAGTCTTCCCTATGGTGGTTTCGAATTTGGTGATACTGACTTTGACGTTACTACGATTCCCGATGAGAATGCAGTTAGTTATTTTCTGGAGTTAAACTTGGAATATCCCAAAAATATTCATGATCGTCACAGTGATTTACATTTCTGTCCTGAAACTCGTACTCCACCAAATTCCAACCAGACAAAAATTACTCACGACTCTATATGATAAGGAACCCTCCTTGTTATTCTTCCTAAGAAATTCCTTTTGCGCTTCTTATAATCCTAGATCTTTTCCGCCTCTGCCTTCTGTTCCTACTTCACACTTTTCTGAAGAACTGTTTTTTCGTACTCAATCTCTGTCTTTCTCACCTCTTCAATGTCTCTTATTACCTGCATTCGTATTCCTTTCGCCTTAACAAACGGCTTTTTTCACAGAGAATTTGAACCTGCATTTTCTTCCGTCCTGCCGTTTCGCCAATTACTTCCGCTATTCTCTGTAGTTTTTTATACCTTTTCTATACTCTATAGGCTTTTCCTCACATTTCAACATCTCACTTTTACCTCTAGGCCCATTTCCTCATTTTTCTCGTTTACTGGCTTCTGAATTTCTTCCGCATTTTGGTTCCGTTTTCAATGCATACCACTTCCTCCCAAACTCTCATTTGGTATTTTTCTCTCATTTTGTTGATCGGAATGTTTCTATGAAACAGTTTCCCAAGATTATCGCGAGGCTCTCTCCATTTTCATTCTCCTCTTGCACATTTCCCGCACTTTCCCAATCAATGTGCTATCACACAGTTCGAAACAATTAGGTCCCTTTCATACAGCACTTTCTAAGCTCATGTTTCTGTCTCATCTGACCCATCTAGCTAGGACACTTTACCCTCATATAACTGAGACTGCATGTTCAAGTATACGAAGTGTAAATTAGAGCTTATCAAAGATATCACGATGGTAAACTTTCTGGAAAGGGGTATACGTCTAGGAATATGCCAATGTTCTAACAAATATTCTGAAAGTATTAACGAATATATGAGGGATTTAAACCCTCAAATTCTTACAAAATACACGCTCTTCACTGACATTAATAATCTCTATGGCAGTGCAATGAGTCAAAGTCTTCCCTATGGAGGTTTTGAATTTGGAGATACTGACTTTGACGTTACTACGATTCCCGATGAAAATCCAGTTGGTTTTTTTCAGGAGGTGAACTTGGAATATCCCAAACATATTAATGATCGTCATAGTGATAAAACCTACTGACACGAAACTTGTACTCCATCATATTCCAAACAGAAGAAATTACTCACGACTCTATATGATAAGGAACCCTCTCTGTTATTCATCTTAAAAGCTCTTATTGCGCTTCTCATATTCCTAGATCATTTTCCGCCCTTGTCGACTTTTTTCACTGAGTATTTGAACCAGCATATTCTTCCGCCCTGTCGCTTCGCCAATTACTTCCGCTATTCAATGTAATTCTTTATACCTGTTCTATACTCTCTAGCCTTTTCCTGACATTTCTGTTGTTCTCTGACACATTTTTGTTGCGTATTCAATGCATGCTCAATAACAACTAGAATGAATTTATGTTTTCTATTCTGGTTGGCATAGAGATCCAATTGAGCCAAATCACATTGCTATAAGTCATCGATTGCCTTTATGACAGTACGTCTACGTGGAAAATTCTTTCGAGTCGGCCTATGTTGTTCGTTAACAACTTGTATTTTTTCATTCGAGTGGTTCATTGTTAGACCGAATTGGTGGTAGGACACTCAGCGTAGTTGCGACAGTGACACTAGATGCAAACTCACTACTCAACTTCTTAAATTCATCATTCATTGTAATAATAGTAATGTAGAGTAATTCCACTCTCTCTTGAATACTTGATATAGGTTTAATTTTTTCTTCAACATCCTGAATATTATTCAATAGTTTCCTCGTTTGTTCTTCATTGGATATTATCATTTTATCGTTTTCAAGTACATCAGTTTCGAGTGCAGTCACACGATTAGTAATACCATCTTTGAACTCATGATAGGCTAACCCAAAAGTCATCAAATTATTGTTAGATTCTTGCAGCTTCAGTTCAATTTTATCCGATAAATGTTTCATAGCTTCATTTATATTTTCAATTGAGTTTAGGGTATATAAAATTGTTCTGCAATGAGCTGATATATCCGAATTCTTTTTATCTATTGTACTTTCAAAATCATCCTGCGATAAGTTCACTGTTGAAGTTGAATCTAATTGCTTCTTTAGTTGATCGCTAACTACTTAGCTAGATGGATGAGATGAGTCAGAAACATGAGCTTAGAAAGAGCTGTATGAAAAGGACCTAAGTGTTTTCTACTGTGTGATAGCATATTGATCGAGAAAATGCAGGAAATGTGCAAGAGGAGAATGTGCCACGTGAGTGCCTTGAGAAAATCTTAGGAAAGCGTTTCGGAGAAATATCCCGGTAAATAAAATGAGAGAAAAATGCCAAATGAGAGTTTGGGAGGAAGAAGTCCGCTTAAAATATGAAACGAAAATGCGGCAGAAGTACAGAAGCGAGTAAACGAGGAAAATGAGGAACTGGGCCTAGAGAAAATAGTAAGTATTTATGTTATGAGGAAAAAACAAGAGAGTATCGAACTTGAGGAAAGAACTACAGGAACGAGAGGAGATAAATGGCGAAACGGCAGAGAGGAAGAATATGCAGATTCAAATTCTCAAAGGAAAAAGTCGTTGGTTCAGGCAAAAGGAATGTGAAAGAAATATTGCAGGTATAAAGAGACTGTGAAGAGGAAAGAAAAACAGAGAATGAGTGAGGAAGAACAGTTATTCATGGAAGTGGGAAGTAGGAACAGGAAACAGAAGCGAAAAGTGATCTACGAATATGAGAAGCGCAATAAGAATTTATTAGGAAGAATTACAAAGAGGGGCAAAGTGAAAATCACAGAAAGAATTGAAGGTAAGCAAGATCTAAGAAAGGTTTAAATATTAAAACAAGAGACAGAAGCATGAGCTCAGAAACTGCTGTATGAAAAGGACGTGAGTGTATAGATCTGTGCGATAGCACTTTGCTTGAGTAGGTGCAAGAAATGTACAAAAAGAGTATGTGAATTGTGAGAGCCTTGAGAAAATCTTGAAAGCATTTCAGAGGAGCATCCCGATCAATAAAATGAGAGAAAAATGCCGAATGAATGTTTGGGAGGAAAAGGTATGCTTTGAATACGGAACAAAAAATGCGGCAGAGAAATACAGAAGCGAGTTAACGAGGAATATGAGGAACTAGGTCTAGAAGAAATATGAAGTAGTTGAAATATGAGGAAGAAGCTAGAGACTATAGAACAGGTATAAAGGACTACAGGAAATAGCGGAAGTAATTGGCGAAACGGCAGAGCGGAAGAATATGCAGGTTCAAATTCTCAGTTGAAAAAGTCGTTGGTTAAGGCGAAAGGAATGTGAAAGAAATATTGCAGGTAATAAGAGACTGTGAAGAGGAAAGAAAAACATAGAATGAGTAAGGAGGAACAGTTCTTCAGAGGAGTGGGAAATAGGAACAGGAAACAGAAGCGGAAAGTGATCTATGTATATGAGAAGCGCAATAAGAATTTATTAGGAAGAATTACAAAGTGGGGCAGTGTGAAAATCACAGAAAGAATTGAAGGTAAGCAAGATCCAAGAAAGGTATAAATATTAAAACAAGAGACAGAAGCATGAGCTCAGAAAGTGCTGCATGAAAAGGACGTGATTGATTAGATCTGTGCGATAGCACTTTGCTTGAGTAGGAGCAAGAAATGTACAAGAAAAGAATGTGAATTGTGAGAGCGTTGAGAAAATCTTGGGAAAGCATTTCAGAGGAGCATCCCGATCAATAAAATGAGAGAAAAATGCCGAATGAGAGTTTGGGAGGAAAAGGTATGCTTTGAATACGGATTAAACAATGCGGCAGAGAAATACAGAAGTGAGTTAACGAGGAAAATGAGGATCTGGGTCTAGAGGAAATAGTGAGTAGTTGAAATATGAGGAAAAAGCCAGAGAGTATAGAACAGGTATAAAGAACTACAGGAAATAGCGGAAGTAATTGGCGAAACGGCAGGACGGAAGAATATGCAGGTTCAAATTCTCTGTGAAAAAAGCCGTTTGTTAAGGCGAAAGGAATAAGAAAGGGATATTGCAGGTAATAAGAGACACTGAAGAGGTGAGAACGACAGAGATTGAGTACGAAAGAACAATTCTTCAGAAAAGTGTGAAGTAGGAACAGAAGGCTGAGGCGGAAATGATCTAGGAATATAAGAAGCGCAATAGGAATTTCTTAGGAAGAATAACAAGGAGGGTTCCTTATCATATAGAGTCGTGGGTAATTTTTTTCTGTTTGGAATTTGATGAAGTACGAGTTTCATGACAGAAGGGTTTATCACTGTGACGATCATGAATATGTTTGGGATATTCCAAGTTTACCTCCTGAAAATAACCAACTGGATTATCATCGGGAATCGTAGTAACGTCAAAGTCAGTATCACCAAATTCAAAACCACCATAGGGAAGACTTTGACTCATTTCACTGCACTAAAGATTAGTATTGTCAGTATAGAGTGTGTATTTTGTAGGAATTAGACGGTTTAAATCCCTCATACATTTGTTATTACTTTCAGAATATTCGTTTGAACATTGGCATATTCCTCCACGTATACCTCTTTCCAGAAAGTTCAACATTGTGATATCTTTGATAAACTCTTATTTACACTTCGTATACTTGAGCATGCAGTCTCTGTTATACGAGGGTAAAGTGACGTAGCTAGATGGGTCAGACGAGACAGAAAAATGGGCTTAGAAAGTGCTGTATGAAAAGGACCTAAGTGTTTTGAAATGTGTTCACATTACTTGAGAAAGTGCAGGAAATGTGCAAGAGGAAAATGTGAAACGTGGGAGTGCCTTGAGGAATTCATAGGAAAGCATTTTTGAGAAATATCCCGATAGATAAAATGAGAAAAAGATGCCAAATAAAAGCTTTTAAGGAAGTGGTCTGCTTAAAATATGGAACAAAAATTCAGCAGAAGTACAGAAGCGAGTAAACGAGGAAGACTAGGAACAGGGCTTAGAGAAAATGGTGAGTATTTGTGATATGAGGAAAGGGTAAAAAGGTATAAAACAGGAGGTAGGAACTACAGCAATGAGCGGAAGTAATTGGCGAAGCAGCCGAGCGGAAGAGTATGCAGGTCAAATTTCTCAGTGGAAAAAGTCTTTGTTTAAGGCGAAAGGAATGTGAAAGAGATGTTGCAGGTAAAAAGTGACTTTGAGGAGGTAGGGAAGACAGAGAATGTGTAGGGAAGAACTGTTTCTCAGAGGAGTGTGAAGTAGGAACAGAAGAAAAGGCAGAAAATGATATAGGAATATGATAAGCGCAATAAGAATTTATTATGAAGAATAATAAGAAAAACAACGGGACATAGTGAAAACCAAGGAAAATATTGACGGTAAGCAGAGAAATATCACAATCAATAAAATGAGAGAAAAATGCAAAATGAGAATTTGGGAGGAAGTGGTCTGCTTCAAATATGGAACGAAAATGTGGCAGAAGTACAAAAGAAAGTAAACGAGGAAATTGAGGAACTGGGCCTATTGAAAATAGTGAGTAAGTGAAATGCGAGAAGAAGGCTAGAGATGATTGAACAGGAAGGAATACAGATTCTCAGGAAAGAGCGGAAGTAATTGGCGAAACGACATTTTATTCTCGATTTATTTCAACCCTCAATCTTCTCCATAAGCATTTGAATATTCATGAAGATAATGAGGCAGTAAAAGCTTCAAAAAAATCACTATATAATTCACATGCTCTTCATACTTTATTAGTTACCTTTTTCTCACATTTTACTTTCTCACTACTTTCACTAGGCCAAGCTCCTAATTTTCCTAATTTTTTTAGATCTGTACTACAGCACATTGCTAGAGTAAGTGCAAGAAATGTGCAAGTGGAGAATGTGAATGGTGAGAGCCTTGGAAAAATCTCAGGAAAGCATTTCAGAGAAATATCCCGATCGATATAATGAGAGAATGATGCCAAATGAGGGTTTGGGAGGAAGTGGTCTGCTTGAAATATGAAACGTTAATGTGGCAGAAGTACAGTAGTAAGTTAACGAGGAAAATTAGGAGCTTGGCCTAGTGGAAGAAGTGAGTAAGTGAAAAATGAAAAAAATGCTAGTAAGTATTGAACAGGAATGAAGAACTACATGAAAGAGCGGAAGTAATTGGCGAAGCGACAGGGCGGAAGAATATGCAAGTTCATATTCTCGGTAAAAAAAGTCGTTCGTATGGGCAAAAGGATTGTAAACGAGATATTTCAGGTAATGAGAGACTTTGAAGAGAAAAGAAATACAGAAAATGAGTAGGGAAGGTGGAAAGAAATACAGAGAATGAGTAGGAAAAACAGTTCCTCAGAAAACTGTGAAGAAGGAACAGAGGACAAAGGCGGAAAATGATCTAGGGAAATGAGGAGCGCAATAAGAATTTACTAGGAAGAATGAGAAGGAGATACAGCATGAAAATCAAGGAAATAATTGACGGTTAGCAAGATCTGAGGATAGCATGAATATTAAAACGAGAGACAAAAGATCGAGCTTAGAAAGATGTATGGTAGAGACGTAAGTGTTTGAATCTGTGCGACAGCACATTGCTAGAGTAAGTGCGAGAAATGTGCAAGAGGAGAATGTGACTGGTGGGAGCCTTATGGAAAGAGGTATAATCAAATAAATATTCTGAAAGTAATAACAAATATATGAGGGATTTAAACCATCAAATTCCTACAAAATACACACTCTAACTGACATTAATTATCTTTTTGGTAGTGCAATGAATAAAAGTCTTCCCTATGGTGGTTTTGAATTTGTTGATACTGACTTTGACGTTAACTACGGTTCCCGATGAGAATCCAGTTAGTTATTTTCAGGAGGTAAACTTGGAATATCCTAAACATATTCATGATCGTCACAGTGATAAACCCTTCTGTCCTGAAACTCGTACTCCACCAAATTCCAAACAGAAAAAACTACTCACGACTCTATATGATAAGGAATTTCTTTGTTATTCTTCCTCAAAAATTCTTATTGCACTCCTCATTTCCTAGATCATTTTCACCTTTGCCTTCTGTTCCTACTTCACACTTTGCTAAAGAACTGTTATTTCGTACTCAATATCAGTCTTTCTTACCTCATCAAAGTCACTTATTACCTGCAATATCCCTTTCCTATTCCTTTCGCCATAACAGCCGACTTTTCTCACTGAGAATTTGAACCTGCAAGTTCTTCCCCCCTGTCGTTTCGCCCAACTACTTCCGCTATTCCCTGTAGTTCTTTATACCTTTTCTATACTCTCTAGGCTTTTCCTCACATTTCAACTACTCACTTTTACCTCTAGGCCCATTTCCTCATTTTCCTCGTTTACTGGCTTCTGAATTTCTTCCGCATTTTGGTTCCGTTTTCAATGCTTACGACTTCCTCCCAAACTCTCATTTGGTATGTTTCTCTCATTTTGTTGATCGGAATGTTTCTATGGAACAGTTTCCCAAGGTTATTTCGAGGCTCTCATCATTCTCATTCTCCTCTTGCACATTTCCCGCAATTTTCCCAATCAATGTGCTATCACACAGTTCAAAACAATTAGGTCCCTTTCATACAGCACTTTCTAAGCTCTTGTTTCTATCTCATCTGACCCATCTAGCTAGGACACTTTACCCTCATATAACTGAGACTGCATGTTCAAGTTTACGAAGTGTAAATAAGAGCTTAACAAAGATATCACGATGGTAAACTTTCTGGAAAGGGGTTTACGAGGAGGAATATGCCAATGTTCTAACAAATATTCTGAAAGAATTAGAAATATATGAGTAATTCAAAGTTTCTCATTACCTGAAATATCTCTCTCATATTCTTTTTGCCTCTACGAACGACTTTTTCCACCGAGAATTTGAACTTGCATACTCTTTCGCCCTGTCGTTTCGCCAATTACTTCCGCCCTTTCATGATGTAGTTTTTTATTCCTGTTCCTGTTCAATACTCTTTAGCCTTTTCCCCACATTTCACTTACTCATTACTTTCACTAGGTCAAGCTCCTAATTTTCCTTGTTTACCTACTTCTGTACTTCTGCCACATTTACTTTCCATATTTTAAGCAGACTACTTCCTCCCAAACTCTCATTTTAATGATCGGGATATTTCTGAAACGCTTTCCTCAGATTTTCCCAGGGCTCTTACCATTCACATTATCCTCTAGCACATGCCTTGCACTTACTCTAGCAATGTGCTGTCTCACAGATCTAAACACTTATGTCTCTACCATACAGCACTTTCTACGCTTGAGCTTTTGTCTCTCGTTTTAATATTTATGCTATCCTTAGATCTTGCCTACCGTCGATTGTTTCATTGATTTTCACGCTCTGCCTCTTTTTTATTCCTGCTAATGAATTCTTATTGCGCTTCTCATCTTCCGAGATCATTTTCCGCATTTGTCTTCTAGTCCTTCCTCACACTTCTCTACAGAACTGTCCTTCCCTACTTATTCTCTGAATTTCTTTCCTCTTCAAAGTCTCTCATTACCTGGAATATCTCTTTTTCATTTCTTCTGTCTCAACAAACGACACTTTTCACCGAGAATTTGAACCTGCTTATTCTTTCGCCCCATCGTTTCGCCAAATACTGCCGCTCTTTTCTGTTGTTCTTTATTCATTTTCAATACTCTCTAGCCTTTTTCTCGCATTTCACTTACTCACTACTTTCACTAGGCCAAGCTCCTAATTTTCCTCGTTAACTTACTGACTTCTGCCACATTTACGTTTCATATTTCAAGCAGACCACTTCCTCCCAAACTCTCATTTGGCATCATTCTCTCATTTTATTGATCGGGATATTTCTCTGAAATGCTTTCCTGAGATTTTCCCAAGGCTCTCACCATTAACATTCTCATCTTGCACATTTCTTGCACTTACTCTAGCAATGTGCTGTCGCACAGATCTGAACACTTACGACTCTACCATACAGCGCTCTTTACGCTTGAGCTTTTGTCTCTCGTTTTAATATTTATGCTTTGCCTTTGTCTTCTGTTTCTACTTTCGCCTCGACCAACGACTTTTTCCACTGAGAAATTTGACCTGCATACTCTTCCGCTCGGCCGTTTCGCCAATTACTTCCGCTCGTTGCTGGAGTTCTTTCCTCCTGTTCGATACCTTCTTGCCTTTACCTCTTATCACAAATACTCACTATTTTCTCTAGGCCCAGTTCCTCCTTTTCCTCGTTCACTCGCTCCTGTGCTTCTGTCAAATTTTCGTTCCATATTTCAAGCAGACCACTTCCTCCAAAACTATTATTTGGCATTTTTCTCTCATTTCATCGATCGGAATATTTTTCTGGAACGCTTTCCTATGAATTCCTCAAGGCACTCACGTTTCACATTCTCCTCTTGCGCATTTCCTGCACTTTCTCAAGCAATGTGAACACAGTTCAAAACACTTAGGTCCTTTTCATACAGCACTTCCTAAGCTCGTTTTTCTGTCTCGTCTGACCCATCTAGCTACGTCACTTTACCCTCGTATAATTGAGACTGCTTGCTCAAGTATACGAAGTGTAATTAAGAGCTTATCAAAGATATCACGATGGTAAACATTCTGGAAAGTGGTATACGTGGAGGAATATGCCAATGTTCAAACAAATAATCTGAAAGTAATAACAAATATATGAGGGATTTAAACCATCAAATTCCTTCAAAATACACACTCTATACTGACATTAATTATCTTTTTGGCAGTGCAATAAGTCAAAGTCTACCCTATGGTGGGTTTGAATTTGGTGATACAGACTTTGACGTTACTACGGTTCCCGATGAGAATCCAGTTAGTTATTTTCAGGAGGTAAACTTGGAATATCCTAAACATATTCATGATCGTCACAGTGATAAACCCTTCTGTCCTGAAAGTCGTACTCCACCAAATTCCAAACAGAAAAAATTACTCACGACTCTATATGATAAGGAATCTCTTCGTTATTCTTAATAAGAAATTCTTATTGCGCTTCTCATTTCCTAGATCATATCCGCCTTTGCCTTCTGTTCCTACTTCACACTTTGCTGAAGAACTGTTATTCCGTACTCAGTCTATGTCTTTCTTACCTCATCGAAGTCTCTTATTACCTGCAATATCCCTTTTGTATTCCTTTCGCCTTAACCAACGACTTTTCTCACTGAGAATTTGAACCTGCATATTCTTCCGCCCTGTCGCCAACTACTTCCGCTATTCCCTGTAGTTCTTTATACCTGTTACATACTCCCTAGGCTTTTCCTCACTTTTCATTGACTCACTTTCACCTCTAGGCTCATTTCCCCATTTGTTTCGTTTACTAGATTCTGAATTTCTCTGCCTTATTTTGGTTCCGTTTTCAATCCATATCAATTCCTCCCAAACTATCGTTTGGTATGTTTCTCTCATTTTTTTGATCGGAATATTTCTATGAAACAGTTTCCCAAGATTACCTCGAGGCTCTCACCATTCTCATTCTCCTCTTGCACATTTCTGCACATTCGAAATCAATGTGCTATCACACAGTTCAAAACAATTAGGTCCTTACATACAGCACTTTCTAAGCTCATGTTTCTGTCTCAACTGACCCATCTAGCTAGCACACTTTACCCCCATATAACTGAGACTGCGTGTTCAAGTATACGAAGTGTAAATAAGAGCCTATCAAAGATATCACAATGGTAAACTTTCTGGAAAGGGGTATACGTGGAGGAATATGCCAATGTTCTAACAAATATTCTGAAAGTATTAACAAATATATGAGGGATTTAAACCCTCAAATTCCTACAAAATACACGCTCTTTACTGACATTCATAATCTCTATGGCAGTGCAATGAGTCAAAGTCTTCTCTATGGTAGTTTTGAATTTGGTGATACTGAATTTTACGTTACTACGATTCCCGATGAAAATCCAGTTGGTTATTTTCAGGAGGTAAACTTGGAATATCCCAAACATATTCATGATCGTCACAGTGATGAACCCTTGTCCTGTAACTCGTACTCCATCAATTTCCAAAGAGAAAATATTACTCCCGACTCTATATGGTAATGAACCCTCTTTGTTATTCTTTCTAAAAACTTCTCAATGCGCTTCTCATATTCCTAGATCATTTTCTGCCTTTGTCTCCTGTTCCTATTTCACACTTCTCTGAAGAACTGTTCTTCCTCACTCATTCTCTGTCTGTCTTTCCTCTTCAAAGTCTCTTATTACCTGCAATATCTATTTCACATTCCTTCTGCCTCAACCATCAACTTTTTTCACCGAGAAATTGAACCTGCATATTCATCCGCTCTGTCGTTCCGCCAATTACTTCCGCTCTTTCCTGAAAATCTGTATTCTTTCCCGTTCAATAATCTCTAGCTTTCTTCTTGCATTTCACTTACTCACTATTTTCTCTAGGCCCAGTTCCTCAATTTCCTCGTTTACTTCCTTTTGTACTTCTGCCACATTTTCGTTCCATATATGAAGCAGACCACTTCCTCCCAAATTCTCATTTCGCATTTTCCCTCATTTTATTGATTGAGATATTTCTCTGAAACACTTTCCTGAGATTTTCTCAAAGCACTCATCAATAACATTATCCTTTTGCACTTTTCCTACACTTACTAAAGTGAGGTGCTATCGCACAGATCTAAACACTCACGTCCTTTCCATACAGCACTTTCTAAGCTCATGCTACTGTCTCTTATTATATTTATTTATTTATAACTTTCTTAGAACTTGCTTACCGTCAATATTTTCCTCGGTTTTCACACTGTCCCGTTGTTATTCTTATTATTCTTCCTAATAAATTCTTATTGCGCTTATCATATTCCTATATAATTTTCTGCCTTTGTCTTCTGTTCCTACTTCACACTCCTTCTGAGAAACTGTTCTTCCCTACACATTATCTGTCTTCCTTACCTCCCCAAAGTCACTTTTTACCTGCAACATCTCTTTCACATTCCTTTCGCCTAAACCAAAGACTTTTTCCACTGACAAATTAGACCTGCACACTCTTCCGCTCGGCTGCTTCGCCAATTACTTCTGCTCATTGCTGTAGTTCTTACCTCCTGTTTGACACCTTTTTACCTTTTCCTCATATCACAAATACTCACAATTTTCTCTAGGCCCAGTTCCTCGTCTTCTTCGTTTACTCGCTCCTGTACTTCTGAGTCCTTTTCATACAGAAAAATTTACTCACGGCTCTATATGATAAGGAATCTATTTGTTATTCTTCCTAAAATATTCTCATTGCGCTTCTAATATTCCTAGTTCATTTTCCGCCTTTGTCTTCTGTTCCTACTTCACACTCCTCTGAAGAACTGTTCTTCCTTACTCATTCTCTGTCTGTCTTTTCTCTTCAATTACCTGCAATATCTATTTCACATTTCTCCTGCCTCAACCTTCAACTTTTTTCACTGAGAATTTGAACCTGCATATTCTTCCGCTCTGTCGTTTCGCCAATTACTTCCGCTCTTTCCTGAAAATCTGTATTCCTTCCTGTTCAATAATCTTTAGCCTTCTTCTCGCAGTTTCACTTACTCACTATTTTCCCTAGGCCCAGTTCCACAATTTCCTCGTTTACTTTCTTTTGTACTTCTGCCACATTTTCGTTCCATATTTGAAGCAGACCACTTCCTCCCAAATTCTAATTTCGAATTCTTCTCTCATTTTATTGATTGTGATATTTCTCTGAAACACTTTCCTAAGATCTTCTCAAAGCACTCAACAATAACATTATCCTTTTGTACGTTTCCTGCACCCAATAAAATAGAGTGCTATCGCACAGATCTAAATGCTTACGTCCTTTTCATACAGCACTTTCCAAGCTCATGCTACTGTCTCTTATTTTATTTATTCATCTATAACTTTCTTAGAACTTGCTTACCGTCAATATTTTCCTTGGTTTTCACACTGTCCTGTTGTTATTCTTATTATTCTTCCTGATAAATTCTTATTGCGCTCATCATATTCCTAGATCATTTTCTGCCTTTGTCTTCTGTTCCTACTTCACACTCCTCTGAGAAACTGTTCTTCCCTACACATTCTCTGTCTTCCCTACCTACCCAAATTCACTTTTTACCTGCAATATCTCTTTCACATTCCTTTCGCCTTAACCAAAGACTTTTTCCACTGAGAAATTTGACCTGCATAATCTTCCGCTTGGCTGCTTCGCTAATTACTTCCGCTTATTGCTGTAGTTCTTACCTCCTGTTTGATACCTTTTTTTACCTCTTCCTCACATCACAAATACCCACCATTTTCTCTAGGCCCAGTTCCTCGTCTTCCTCGTTTACTCGCTTCTGTACTTCTGCCGAATTTTTGTTCCTTATTTTAAGCAGACCAATTCCTCCCAAACTCTCATTTGATATTCTTCTCTCATTTTGTTGATCGGAATGTTTCTATGAAACAGTTTTCCAAGATTATCTCGAGGCACTCACCATTCTCATTCTATTCTTGCACATTTCCCGCACTTTCCCAATCAATGTGCTATCACACAGTTCAAAACAATTAGGTCCCTTTCATACAGCACTTTCTGAGCTCATGTTTCTGTCTCATCTGACCCATCTAGATAGGACACTTAACCCTCATATAACTGAGACTGCATGTTCAAGTATACGAAGTGTAAATAAGAGCTTATCAAAGATATCACGATGGTAAACTTTCTGGAAAGGGGTATACGTCAAGGAATATGCCAATGTTCTAACAAATATTCTGAAAGTATTAACAAATATATGAGGGATTTAAACCCTCTAATTCCTAAAAAATACACGCTCTTTACTGACATTAATAATCTTTATGGCAGTGCAAAGTGTCAAAGTCTTCCCTATGGTGGTTTTGAATTTGGTGATACTGACTTTGACGTTACTACGATTTCCGATGAAAATCCAGTTGGTTATTCTCAGGAGGTAAACTTGGAATATCCCAAACATATTCATGATCGTCACAGTGATAAACCCTTTTTTCACCGAGAATTTGAACCTGCATATTTTTTCGCCCTGTAGTTTCGCCAATTTCTTCTTCTCTTTCCTGTAGTTCTTTATTCCTTTTCAATACTCTCTAGCCAATTTCTCACATTTCACTTACTCACTACTTTCCCTTGGCTAAGCTCCTAATTTTCCTCGTTTACTTACTTCTGTACTTCTGCCACATTTTTGTTTCATATTTTAAGTAGACCACTACCTCCCAAACTCTCATTTGGCATCATTCTTTCTTTTTATTGATCGGGATATATCTCTGGAAAGCTTTTCTGAGATTTTCCCAAGGCTCTCACAATTCTTATTCTCCTCTTGCATATTTCTTGAACTTACTCTAGCAATGTGCTATCGCACAGATCTAAAGTCTTACGTCTCTTTCATACAGCACTTTCTACGCTCTTGCTTTTTTACCTTGTTCTAATTTGTGCCTTTGTTAGATCTTGCTTACCTTCAATTCTTTCCTTGATCTTCACGCTGTCCCTCTTCTTTATTCTCCTTAATAAATTCTTACTGCGCTTCTTATCTTCCCAGATCAATTTCCGCCTTTGTCTTCAGCTCCAACCTCAAACTTGTCTGTAGAACTGTTCTTCCTTACTCATTCTCTGAATTTATTTCCCTTTCAAAGTCTCTTGTTACCTTAAGTCTCTCTTTCACAATCCTTTTGCCTCTACAAACGACTCTTTCCACCGAGAATTAGAACCCGCATATTCTTCCGCCCTGTCGTTTCGCCAATTACTCCCGCTCTTTCATGTAGTTTTTATTCCTGTTCAATAATCTCTAGCCTTTTTCCCACATTTCACCTACTCACTATTTTCCCCAGGCATAGCTCCTAAATTGTCCCGTTTACTTACTTCAGTACTTCGGCCAATTAGGAGCTTGACCTAGGGAAAGTGGTGAGTAAGTGAATTGAGAGAAAGGGCTAGAGAGTATTGAACAGGAATAAAGAACTACAGGAAAGAGCACAAGTAATTGGCGAACCGAAAGGGCGGAAGAATATGCAAACTCGCGGTGGAAGAAGTCGTTCGTAGAAGCAAAAAGAATGTAGAAGAGATATTTCAGGTAATGAGAGACTTTGAAGAGGAAGGGAACACAGAGAATGAATAGGGAAGAACAGTTCTTCAGAGAAGTGTGAGGAAGGAACAGAAGACAAAGGCCTAAAATGATCTAGGAAGATAAGAAGCGCAATAAGAATTTATTAGGAGGAATGACAAAGAGAGACAACGTGAAAATAAAGGAAAATATTGACTGAACGCAAGATCTAAGAATAACATAAATATTAAAACGAGATACAGATGCTCAAGCGTAGATAATGCTGTATGGTAGAGACGTTAGTGTTTAGATCTGTGAGACAGCACATTGCTAGTGTAAGTGCAAAAAATGTGCAAGAGAAGAATGTTGATGGTGTGAGTCTTTGTAAAATCTCAGGAAAGCATTTCAGAGATATATCCCAATCAATAAAGTGAGAGAATGATGCCAAATGAGAGTTTGGGAGGAAGTGGTCTGCTTGAAATATGAAACGTAGATGTGGCAGAAGTACAGCAGTAAGTTAACGAGGAAAATTAGCAGCTTGGCCTAATGAAAGTAGTGAATAAATGAAATGTGAGAAGAAGGCTAGGGACTATTGATTAGGAATAAAAAACTACATGAAAGAGCGGAAGTAATTGGCAGAACGACAAGGCGGTAGATTATGCCAGTCCAGATTCTCGGAGAAAAAGTCGTTCGTTGAGGCAAAAGGAATGTGAAAAAGATAATTCAGGTAATGAGAAACTTTGAAGAGGAAAGAAATACAGAGAATGAGTAGGGAAGAACACTTCTTCAGAAAAAAGTGAAGAAGGCACAGAAGACAAAGGCGGAAAATGATCTAGGAAGATGAGAAGCGCAATAATAATATACCGGAAGAATAACAAAGAGGGACAGCATGAAAATCAAAGGTAGAATTGACGGTTAGCAAGATCTAAGGATAGCATAAATATTAAAACGAAAGACAAAAACTCAAGCGTAGAAAGAGCTGTATGGTAGAGACGTTAGTGTTTAGATCTGTGCGATAGCACATTGCTACAGTAATTACAAAAAATAAGCAAAAGGAGAATGTGAATGGTGAGAGCCTTGGAAAAATCTTGTTTCGTGAAAAAATTAGTCTGCCTGGCCTTCGTCTGCCGCTCGAGAGACCTCGCTCCTGTTCAACCACATTCCATCCCCTCTATTTCGACCGAAAAATGCCTCAGGCGTTTAGTATATATAAACAAGCAGGCCGGCAGATCTACCTTGTATATCAAACAACTAGACAGGCTGATCTACATTGCACCGAAAAATGCCTATGTGAGCAGGTCTACCTTGTATATCAAACTCCTATACGGACCGAACTACCTTGTTTATTAAACGCCTAGGCGGGAAGATCTACATTGTATATCGAATGATAAGACGTGCAGATCTACCTCGCAATTCAAACGCCTGGGCATCCGATGTACCTCTCATCCCCAAACGCCTATGCGCCCTGAAAAACATCACGCATAAAATCCCTGAAATATCTTACGCCTTCAAACGTCCAGAACTATCCTGAGTAAGAACATCCACACGAGTCATACCACCTTGAACTCAGAACTACGTTGTTATAATCGCTCAAGCGCCCCACAGTGTCTTACGCCTAAAACTCGGCACTTCGAACCACCCCACGCCTCGATAGGTCAGGCCCTCTGAACGTCCACACGCCTTGAACACCCAGTGCCCAAAACCAACCTTGCGTTTCGAACAACTGGGCCTTCCGTCTCTCCCGGCGAAAGAGTTCCTAGAATCCTCAAACGCCTAATCTCCTAGAACGTTCCATCATCTGCCATCCTGAATCACCTAGCAACTGACTGTTCTTTCCTCCTCATTCTCCGTATATCTTTCCTCTTCAAAGTCTGTCATTACCTGAAATATCTCTTTCACATTCTTTCTGCCTCTACGAACGACTTTTTTCACTGAGAATTTGAACCTGCATATTCTTTCGCCCTGTCGTTTCGCCAATTACTTCTGCTCTTTCCTGTACTTCTTCATTCCTGTTCAATACTCTCTAGCCTTTTTCTCACATTTCTCTTACTCACTTCTTTCCCTAGGCCAAGGTCCTATTTTTTCTCGTCTTCTTACTTCTGTACTGCTGCCACATTTACGTTTCATATTTTAGGCAGACCACCTCCTCCCTAACTCTCATTTGGCATCATTCTCTCATTTTATTGATCGGGATATTTCTCTGAAACGCTTTCCTGAGATTTTACCAAGGCTCCCATCATTCACATTCTCCTCTTGCACATTTCTTGCACTTACTCTAGCAATGTGCTATCGCACGGATCTGAACACTTACGTCTCTAACATACAGCACTTTCTACGCTTGAGCTTTTGTCTCTCTGTGGAATGTGAGAAAAATACTAGAGAGTATTGAACAGGAATAAAGAACTACATGAAAGAGGGGACGTTATTGGCGAAACGACAGGCGGAAGAATATGCAAGTTCAAATTCTCGGTTAAAAAAGTCGTTTGTAGAGGCAAAAGGAATGTGACAGAGATATTTCAGGGAATGAGAAACTTTGAAGAGGAAATAAATACAAAGAATGAGTAAGGAAGAACAGTTCTCAAGAAAAGTGTAAAGAAGGAACAGAAAACAAAGGCGGAAAATGATCTAGGAAGATGGGATTCGCAATGAGAATTTACTAGGAAGATAACAAAGGGGGACAGCCTGAAATTCAAGGAAATAATTGACGGTTAGCAAGATCTGAGGATATCATAACTAATAAAACGAAAGACAAAAGCTCGATCTTAGAAAGTTGTTGTATGGTAGAGACGTGGGTGTTTTGATCTGTGCGACAGCACATTGCTAGAGTAAGTGCGAGAAATGAGCAAGAGGAGAATGAGAATAGTGAGAGGACTGGGAAAATCTTGTTTCGTAAAAAAATTAGTCGGCCCGGCCTTCGCCTCTCACTCGAGAGCCATTCGAGAAATCCCCGTCCCGTTTCAACTTCATATCAGCCCCTCCATTTTGACCGAAAAATGCCTCACGCGTTTAGTATATATACACTAGGAGGCGGGCAGATCTACCTTGTAAATCAAACACCTATACGGGCAGGAGAGCGTGAAAATCAAGGAAAGAATTCCTGTTCAATACTCTCTATACTTTTTCTCACATTGGTTTACTCACAACTTTCCCTAGGCCAAGCTCCTAATTTCCCTCGTTTACTTACTTCTGTACTACTGCCACATTTACGTTCCATTTTTCAAGCAGTCCACTTCCTCCACAACTCTCATTTGGCATCATTCTCTCATTTTATTGATCGGGTTATTTCTCTGAAATCTTTCCTGAGATTTTCTCAAGGCTATCACCATTCACATACTTCTCTTGCACATTTCTTACACTTACTCTAGCAATGTGCTATCGCACAGATCTAAACACTCACGTCTCCACCATACAGCACTTTCTACGCTTGAGCTTTTGTCTCTCGTTTTAATATTTATGCTATCCTTTTATGTTGTTAACTGAAATTCTTTCCTTGATTTTCACGCTCTCCCTCTTTGTTATTCTTCCTAGTAAATTCTCATTGCGCTTCTCATCTTCCAAGATCATTTTCCGCCTTTGTCTTCAGTTCCTTCCTCAAACTTCTCTGAAGAACTGTTCTTCCTTACTCATTCTCTGTATTTCCTTACACTTCAAAGTCTCTCATTACTAGAAATATCTGTTTTACTTACCTTTTGCCACTACAAACGACTTTTCTCAACGAGAATTTGAACCTGCATATTCTTTCGCCCTGTCGTTTCGCCAATTTCTTCTGCTCTTTCCTGTAGTTCTTTATGCCTTTTCAATACTCTCTAGCCTATTTCTCACATTTCACTTACTCACTACTTTCCTTTGGCCAAGCTCCTAAATTTCCTCAATTACTTACTTCTGTACTTCTGCCACATTTTTGTTTCATATTTTAAGTAGACAACTTCCTCCCAAACTCTCATTTGGCATCATTCTTTCTTTTTTTTGATCGGGATATATCTCTGGAACGCTTTTCTGAGATTTTTCCAAGGCTCTCACTATTCACATTCTCCTCTTGCATATTTCTTGCACTTACTCTAGCAATGTGCTATCGCACAGATCTAAACTCTTACGTCTCTTTCATACAGCACTTTCTACGCTCATGCTTTTTTTTCTTGTTCTAATTTGTGCCTTTGTTAGATCTGGCTTACCTTCAATTCTTTCCTTGATCTTCACGCTGTCCCTCTTCTTTATTCTCCTTAATAAATTCTTACTGCGCTTCTTATCTTCCCAGATAAATTTGCGCCTGTGTCTTCAGCTCCAACCTCAAACTTCTCTGTAGAACTCTTCTTCCTTACTCATTCTCAGAATTTATTTCCCTTTCAAAGTCTCTTGTTACCTTAAGTTTCTCTTTCACATTCCTTTTGCCTCTACAAACGACTCTTTCCACCAAGAATTTGAAGCCGCATATTCTTCCGCCCTGTCGTTTCGCCAATTACTCCCGCTCTTTCATGTAGATTTTTATTCCTGTTCAATAATATTTAGCCTCTTTCTCACATTTCACCTACTCACTATTTTTCCTAGGCATAGCTCCTAAATTGTCCCGTTTACTTACTTCAGTACTTCTGCCAATTAGGAGCTTGACCTAGGGAAAGTAGTGAGTAAGTGAATTGAGAGAAAAGGGCTAGAGAGTATTGAACAGGAATAAAGAACTACAGGAAAGAGCACAAGTAATTGGCGAACCGAAAGGGCGAAAGAATATGCAAACTCGGTGGAAGAAGTCGTTCGTAGAAGCAAAAAGAATGTAAAAGAGATATTTCAGGTAATGAGAGACTTTGAAGGAAAGGAATACAGAGAATGAATAGGGAAGAACAGTTCTTCAGAGGAGTGTGAGAAAGGAACGGAAGACAAAGGCCTAAAATGATCTAGGAAGATAATAAGCGCAATAGGAATTTATTAGGAGGAATAACAAAGAGGGACAGCGTGAAAATAAAGGAGAAATTGACTGTACGCAAGATCTAAGAATAACATAAATATTAAAACGAGATACAGATGCTCAAGCGTAGATAATGCTGTATGGTAGAGGCGTTAGTGTTTAGATCTGTGAGACAGCACATTGCTAGTGTAAGTGCAAAAAATGTGCAAGAGGAGAATGTGAATGGTGTTAGTCTCGGTAAAATCTCAGGAAAGCATTTCAGAGATATAGCCCGATCAATAAAATGAGAGAATGATGCAAAATGAGAGTTTGGGAGGAAGTGGTCTGCTTGAAATATGAAACGTAGATGTGGCAGAAGTCAGTAAGTTAACGAGAATAACAAAGAGGAGAAGCGTGAATATCAAGGAAAGAATTGACGGCAAGCCAGATCTAAGGATAGCATAAATATCAAAACGAGATACAGATGCTCATGCGTAGATAATGCTGTATGGTAGAGACGTAAGTGTTTAGATCTGTGAGACAGCACATTGCTAGTGTAAGTGCAAGCAATGTGCAAGAGGAGAAAGTGAATAGAGAGAGCTTTGGGAAAATCTCAGGAAAGCGTTTCAGAGAAATATCCTGATCAATGAAATGATAGAATAATGCCAATTGAGAGTTTGGGAGGAAGTGGTCTTTTTAAAATATGAGACGTAAATGTGGCAGAAGTACAGAAGTAAGTAAACGAGAAAACTTAGGAGCTTGGCCTTGGGAATATATTGAGGAAGTGAAATGTGAGAAAATGGCCAGAGAGTATTGAACAGGAATGAAGAACAACAGGAAAGAGCGGAAATAATTGGCGAAACGACAGAGCGGAAGTAATTGGCGAAACGACGGGGCGAAAGAATATGCAGGTTCCAATTCTCGGTGGAAAAAGTCGTTCGTAGAGGCAAAAGGAATGTAAAATAGATATGGTAATGAGAGACTTTGAAGAGGAAAGAAATACAGAGAATGAGTAGGAAAGAACAGTTCTTCAATGCAGTGTGAGATAGGAACAGAAGACAAAGTCCGGAAATGATCTAGGAAGAAAAAAGCGCAATAAGAATTAATTAGGAGGAATAACAGAGAGGACAGCGTGAAAATCAAGGGAAGAATCGACTAAACGCAAGATCTAAGAAAAGCATTAATATTAAAACGTGAGACAGAAGCTCAAGCGTAGAAAATGCTGAATGGCTGAGACGTAAGTGTTTAGATTTGTGCGACAGCACATTGCTACTGTAAGTGCAAGAAATGTGCAAGTGGAGGATGTGAGTTTTGGTAGCCTTAGGAAAATCTCAGGAAAGCGTTTCAGAAAAATATCTCGATCAATGAGATGATAGAATAATGCCAAATGAGAGTTTGGAAGGAAGTGTTCTGCATAAAATATGAAACGTAAATTTGGCAGAAGTACAGAAGTAAGTAAAGGAGAAATATTAGGAGCTTGGCCTAGGAAATGTAGTGAGTAAGTGAAATGTGAGAAATAGGCTAGAGAGTATTGAAAAGGAATAAAGGACTACATGAGAGAGCGGCAGTAATTGGCAAAACGGCAGGTTGGAAGAATATGCTGGTTCAAATTCTCGGTGGAAAAAAATTTTCATAGAGGCAAAAGGAATGTGAAAGAGATAATTCAGGTAATGAGAAACTTTGAAGAGGAAAGAAATACAGAGAATGAGTAGGGAAGAACAGTTCTTCAGAAAATTGTGAAGAAGGAACAGAAGACAAAGGCGAAAAAGAACTAGGAAGATAAGAAGCGCAATAAGAATGTATTATGAGGAATAACAAAAAAATACAACGTGAAAATCAAGGACAGAACTGACTGTACGCAAGATCTAAGAATAGCATAAGTATTAAAACGAGAGACAGAAGCTCAAGCGTAGAAAGAGCTGTATGTTAGAGACGTAGGAGTTTAGATCTGTGCGACAGCAAATTGATAGAGTAAGTGCAAGAAATTAGCAAGAGGAGAATGTGAATGGTGAGAGCCTTTGGATAATCTCTGGAATTGGAATTTCATGTATATGGGGCGATCTTGGTGGGCATACTAGTGCATATATACTAAACGCTTTAGGCACTTTTCGTTCAAAATATAGGGGATGGAATGTGGTTGAACCGGGACGGGGATTCTTCGAATAGCTCTCGATCGAGAGGCGGCGGCCGGGCCGAGTAATTTTTTCACGAAAAAAAAACCAAAGTAGTCGATCGAAGGAGCGTTGTGAAATCGGGATACCGCGGGACCCTAAAAGGCGGAGATACGAATTTTCGAAAATTTCCGCGATATCGCTAGATCCCGAAAACGGAAAGAGTCAAGTGCCAGATTCCTTTGGTATCGGTAAATGTCATCTTTCGAAAGACGATTCGTACAGCGATAATCTCTAAATTCCTGAAAAACCTTTCGAAAACGCCAAACAAAAAACAAAATTTTCGCGAAACATCAGGGTGGAAATTATCCAAACGAGTAGGGTATACAAATTTTTTCCTTCGTCTATACAGTCCCGCACTTTTTACCTTTCCCATCACAGCACATTGCTAGAGTGAGTGCAAGAAATGTGCAAGAGGAGAATGTGAATGGTAAGAGCCTTGGGAAGATCTCATGAAAGCGCTTCAAAGAAATAACCTGATCAATAAAATGATACAATAATGCCAAATGAGAGTTTGGAAGGAAGTGGTCTGCTTGAAATATGAAACGTAAATGTGGCAGAAGTACAGCAGTAAGTTAACGAGGAAAATTAGCAGCTTGGCCTAGTGAAAGTAGTGAATAAGTGAAATGTGAGAAGAAGGCTAGAGAGTATTGATTAGGAATAAAAAACTACATGAAAGAGCGGAAGTAATTGGCGAAACGACAGGGCGGTAGATTATGCCAGTTCAGATTCTCGGAGAAAAAGTCTTTCGTAGAGGCAAATGGAAAGTGTTGTATGGTAGAGACGTAAGTGTTTAGATCTGTGCGACAGCACATTGCTAGAGTACGTGCGAGAAATGTGCAAGAGGGGAATGTGAATGGTGAGAGCCATGGGAAAATCTTGTTTCGTAAAAAAATTAGTCGGCCTGGCCTTCGCCTTCCACTCGAGAGCCATTCGAGAAATCAATGTCCCGTTTCAACTTCATATCAGCCCCTCCATTTTGACCAAAAAATGCCTCACGCGTTTAGTATATATACACTAGGAGGCGGGCAGATCTACCTTGTAAATCAAACACCTATACGGGCAGGAGAGCGTGAAAATCAAGGAAAGAATTCCTGTTCAATACTCTCTATACTTTTTCTCACATTGGTTTACTCACTACTTTCCCTAGGCCAAGCTCCTAATTTCCCTCGTTTACTTACTTCTGTACTACTGCCACATTTACGTTCCATTTTTCAAGCAGTCCACTTCCTCCACAACTCTCATTTGGCATCATTCTCTCATTTTATTGATCGGGTTATTTCTCTGAAATCTTTCCTGAGATTTTCTCAAGGCTATCACCATTCACATACTTCTCTTGCACATTTCTTACACTTACTCTAGCAATGTGCTATCGCACAGATCTAAACACTCACGTCTTCACCATACAGCACTTTCTACGCTTGAGCTTTTGTCTCTCGTTTTAATATTTATGCTATCCTTTTATGTTGTTAACTGAAATTCTTTCCTTGATTTTCACGCTCTCCCTCTTTGTTATTCTTCCTAGTAAATTCTCATTGCGCTTCTCATCTTCCAAGATCATTTTCCGCCTTTGTCTTCAGTTCCTTCCTCACACTTCTCTGAAGAACTGTTCTTCCTTACTCATTCTCTGTATTTCCTTACACTTCAAAGTCTCTCATTACCAGAAATATCTGTTTTACTTACCTTTTGCCACTACAAACGACTTTTCTCAACGAGAATTTGAACCTGCATATTCTTTCGCCCTGTCGTTTCGCCAATTTCTTCTGCTCTTTCCTGTAGTTCTTTATGCCTTTTCAATACTCTCTAGCCTATTTCTCACATTTCACTTACTCACTACTTTCCTTTGGCCAAGCTCCTAAATTTCCTCAATTACTTACTTCTGTACTTCTGCCACATTTTTGTTTCATATTTTAAGTAGACAACTTCCTCCCAAACTCTCATTTGGCATCATTCTTTCTTTTTTTTGATCGGGATATATCTCTGGAACGCTTTTCTGAGATTTTTCCAAGGCTCTCACTATTCACATTCTCCTCTTGCATATTTCTTGCACTTACTCTAGCAATGTGCTATCGCACAGATCTAAACTCTTACGTCTCTTTCATACAGCACTTACTACGCTCATGCTTTTTTTTCTTGTTCTAATTTGTGCCTTTGTTAGATCTGGCTTACCTTCAATTCTTTTCTTGATCTTCACGCTGTCCCTCTTCTTTATTCTCCTTAATAAATTCTTACTGCGCTTCTTATCTTCCCAGATAAATTTGCGCCTGTGTCTTCAGCTCCAACCTCAAACTTCTCTGTAGAACTCTTCTTCCTTACTCATTCTCTGAATTTATTTCCCTTTCAAAGTCTCTTGTTACCTTAAGTTTCTCTTTCACATTCCTTTTGCCTCTACAAACGACTCTTTCCACCAAGAATTTGAAGCCGCATATTCTTCCGCCCTGTCGTTTCGCCAATTACTCCCGCTCTTTCATGTAGATTTTTATTCCTGTTCAATAATATTTAGCCTTTTTCTCACATTTCACCTACTCACTATTTTCCCTAGGCATAGCTCCTAAATTGTCCCGTTTACTTACTTCAGTACTTCTGCCAATTAGGAGCTTGACCTAGGGAAAGTAGTGAGTAAGTGAATTGAGAGAAAAGGGCTAGAGAGTATTGAACAGGAATAAAGAACTACAGGAAAGAGCACAAGTAATTGGCGAACCGAAAGGGCGAAAGAATATGCAAACTCTCGGTGGAAGAAGTCGTTCGTAGAAGCAAAAAGAATGTAAAAGAGATATTTCAGGTAATGAGAGACTTTGAAGGGGAAAGGAATACAGAGAATGAATAGGGAAGAACAGTTCTTCAGAGGAGTGTGAGAAAGGAACGGAAGACAAAGGCCTAAAATGATCTAGGAAGATAATAAGCGCAATAGGAATTTATTAGGAGGAATAACAAAGAGGGACAGCGTGAAAATAAAGGAGAAATTGACTGTACGCAAGATCTAAGAATAACATAAATATTAAAACGAGATACAGATGCTCAAGCGTAGATAATGCTGTATGGTAGAGGCGTTAGTGTTTAGATCTGTGAGACAGCACATTGCTAGTGTAAGTGCAAAAAATGTGCAAGAGGAGAATGTGAATGGTGTTAGTCTCGGTAAAATCTCAGGAAAGCATTTCAGAGATATAGCCCGATCAATAAAATGAGAGAATGATGCCAACTGAGAGTTTGGGAGGAAGTGGTCTGCTTGAAATATGAAACGTAGATGTGGCAGAAGTCAGTAAGTTAACGAGAATAACAAAGAGGAGAAGCGTGAATATCAAGGAAAGAATTGACGGCAAGCCAGATCTAAGGATAGCATAAATATCAAAACGAGATACAGATGCTCATGCGTAGATAATGCTGTATGGTAGAGACGTAAGTGTTTAGATCTGTGAGACAGCACATTGCTAGTGTAAGTGCAAGCAATGTGCAAGAGGAGAAAGTGAATAGAGAGAGCCTTGGGAAAATCTCAGGAAAGCGTTTCAGAGAAATATCCCGATCAATGAAATGATAGAATAATGCCAATTGAGAGTTTGGGAGGAAGTGGTCTTTTTAAAATATGAGACGTAAATGTGGCAGAAGTACAGAAGTAAGTAAACGAGAAAACTTAGGAGCTTGGCCTTGGGAATGTATTGAGGAAGTGAAATGTGAGAAAATGGCCAGAGAGTATTGAACAGGAATGAAGAACAACAGGAAAGAGCGGAAATAATTGGCGAAACGACAGAGCGGAAGTAATTGGCGAAACGACGGGGCGAAAGAATATGCAGGTTCCAATTCTCGGTGGAAAAAGTCGTTCGTAGAGGCAAAAGGAATGTAAAATAGATATGGTAATGAGAGACTTTGAAGAGGAAAGAAATACAGAGAATGAGTAGGAAAGAACAGTTCTTCAATGCAGTGTGAGATAGGAACAGAAGACAAAGTCCGGAAATGATCTAGGAAGAAAAGAAGCGCAATAAGAATTAATTAGGAGGAATAACAGAGAGGGACAGCGTGAAAATCAAGGGAAGAATCGACTAAACGCAAGATCTAAGAAAAGCATTAATATTAAAACGTGAGACAGAAGCTCAAGCGTAGAAAATGCTGAATGGCTGAGACGTAAGTGTTTAGATTTGTGCGACAGCACATTGCTACTGTAAGTGCAAGAAATGTGCAAGTGGAGGATGTGAGTTTTGGTAGCCTTAGGAAAATCTCAGGAAAGCGTTTCAGAAAAATATCTCGATCAATGAGATGATAGAATAATGCCAAATGAGAGTTTGGAAGGAAGTGTTCTGCATAAAATATGAAACGTAAATTTGGCAGAAGTACAGAAGTAAGTAAAGGAGAAATATTAGGAGCTTGGCCTAGAAAATGTAGTGAGTAAGTGAAATGTGAGAAATAGGCTAGAGAGTATTGAAAAGGAATAAAGGACTACATGAGAGAGCGGCAGTAATTGGCAAAACGGCAGGTTGGAAGAATATGCTGGTTCAAATTCTCGGTGGAAAAAAATTTTCATAGAGGCAAAAGGAATGTGAAAGAGATAATTCAGGTAATGAGAAACTTTGAAGAGGAAAGAAATACAGAGAATGAGTAGGGAAGAACAGTTCTTCAGAAAATTGTGAAGAAGGAACAGAAGACAAAGGCGAAAAAGAACTAGGAAGATAAGAAGCGCAATAAGAATGTATTATGAGGAATAACAAAAAAATACAACGTGAAAATCAAGGACAGAACTGACTGTACGCAAGATCTAAGAATAGCATAAGTATTAAAAAGAGAGACAGAAGCTCAAGCGTAGAAAAAGCTGTATGTTAGAGACGTAGGAGTTTAGATCTGTGCGACAGCAAATTGATAGAGTAAGTGCAAGAAATTAGCAAGAGGAGAATGTGAATGGTGAGAGCCTTTGGATAATCTCTGGAATTGGAATTTCATGTATATGGGGCGATCTTGGTGGGCACACTAGTGCATATATACTAAACGCTTTAGGCACTTTTCGTTCAAAATATAGGGGATGGAATGTGGTTGAACCGGGACGGGGATTCTTCGAATAGCTCTCGATCGAGAGGCGGCGGCCGGGCCGAGTAATTTTTTCACGAAAAAAAAACCAAAGTAGTCGATCGAAGGAGCGTGTGAAATCGGGATACCGCGGGACCCTAAAAGGCGGAGATACGAATTTTCGAAAATTTCCGCGATATCGCTAGATCTCGAAAACGGAAAGAGTCAAGTGCCAGATTCCTTTGGTATCGGTAAATGTCATCTTTCGAAAGACGATTCGTACAGCGATAATCTCTAAATTCCCTGAAAAACCTTTCGAAAACGCCAAACAAAAAACAAAATTTTCGCGAAACATCAGGGTGGAAATTATCCAAACGAGTAGGGTATACAAATTTTTTCCTTCGTCTATACAGTCCCGCACTTTTTACCTTTCCCATCACAGCACATTGCTAGAGTGAGTGCAAGAAATGTGCAAGAGGAGAATGTGAATGGTAAGAGCCTTGGGAAGATCTCATGAAAGCGCTTCAAAGAAATAACCTGATCAATAAAATGATACAATAATGCCAAATGAGAGTTTGGAAGGAAGTGGTCTGCTTGAAATATGAAACGTAAATGTGGCAGAAGTACAGCAGTAAGTTAACGAGGAAAATTAGCAGCTTGGCCTAGTGAAAGTAGTGAATAAGTGAAATGTGAGAAGAAGGCTAGAGAGTATTGATTAGGAATAAAAAACTACATGAAAGAGCGGAAGTAATTGGCGAAACGAGAGGGCGGTAGATTATGCCAGTTCAGATTCTCGGAGAAAAAGTCTTTCGTAGAGGCAAAAGGAAAGTGTTGTATGGTAGAGACGTAAGTGTTTAGATCTGTGCGACAGCACATTGCTAGAGTACGTGCGAGAAATGTGCAAGAGGGGAATGTGAATGGTGAGAGCCATGGGAAAATCTTGTTTCGTAAAAAAATTAGTCGGCCTGGCCTTCGCCTGCCACTCGAGAGCCATTCGAGAAATCAATGTCCCGTTTCAACCTCATTCCAGCCCCTCCATTTTGACCGAAAAGTGCCTCACGCGTTTAGTATATATACACTAGGAGGCGGGCAGATCTACCTTTTAAATCAAACACCTAGACGGGCAGGTGAGCGTGAAAATCAAGGAAAGAATTGACGGTAGGCAAGATATAAGGATAGCATAAATATTAAAACGAGAGAGAAAAGCTCAAGCGTAGAAAGTGCTGTATGGTAGAGAGGTAAGTGTTTAGATCTGAGCGATTGCACATTGCTATAGTAAGTACAAGAAATGTGCAAGAGGAGAATGTGAATGGTGAGAGCCTTGGAAAAATCTCAGGAAAGCGTTTTAGAGAAATATCCCGGTCAATAAAATGAGAGAATGATGCCAAATTACAGTTTGGGAGGAAATGGTCTGCTTTAAATATGGAACGTATATGTGGCAGAAGTACAGAAGTAATTAAACGAGGAATATGAGGAGGTTGGACTAGGGAAACTAGTGAGTAAGTGAAATGTGAGAAAAAGGCTAGAGATCATTGAACAGGAGTAAAGAACTACAGGAAAGAGCAGAAGTAATTGGCGAAACGACAGGGCGGAAGAATATGCAGGTTTAAATTCTCGGTAAAAAAAGTCGTTTATCGAGGCAAAAGGAATGGAATAGAGATAATTCAGGTAATGAGAGACTTTGAAGAGGAAAGAAATACAGAGAATGCCCGGTTGTTCGAAGCGAAAGGTTGGTTTTGGACACTGTGTGTTCATGTCGTCTGGCCGTTTAGAGCACCTGACCTATCGAGGCGCAGGGTGGTTCGAAAAGTACGATATTTAGGCGTAAGACACTGTAAGGCGCTTGAGCGTTCATAACAAGCTAGTTCGGGGTGCAAGGAGGCTTGAGTCGTGTGGATGTTCGGACGCAGGACAGTTCTGGACATTTGAAGGCCAAAGATAGTTCAGAGAGTTTATGCGCTATGATTTTCGGGGCGCATAGGCGCTTGAGGATGTTAGGTACATCTGTCTGCTTTGGCGTTTGAATTGCGAGGTAGAAATCTAACCAAAGCGTTTGATATACAAGGTAGATCTTCCCGCCTAGGCGTTTATTATACAAGGTAGTTCTGTCCGACTAGGTGTTTGATTTACAAGGTAGATCTGCCCGCCTGCTAGTGTATATACACTAAACGCGTGAGGCACTTTTGGGTCAAAATGGAGTGGATGGAATGTGGATGAACCGGGATGGGGGCTCTCGAGCGGCAGGCGCAGGCCAGGCCGCCTATTTTTTGTACAAAACAAGCAAGATTTTCCTGAGGCTCTCACCTTTCACATTCTCCTCTTGCACATTTCTTGCACTTAATCTAGCAATGTGCTATAGCACAGATCTGAACACTTACGTCTCTACCATACAGCATTTTCTACGCCTGAGCTTTTGTCTGTCGTTTCAATATTTACTATCATTAGATGTTGCTTACCATCAATTCTTTCCTTGATTTTCACGCTGTCCCTTTTTGTCATTCTTCCTAGTATATTCTCATTGCGCATCACATCTTCCTAGATCATTTTCCTAGGTTCTAGACAGCGAAATACAGCAGTAAGTTAACGAGGAAAATTAGAAGCTTGGCCTATTGAAAGTAGTGAAAAAGTGAAATGTGAGAAAAATACTAGAGTGTATTGAACAGGAATAAAGAACTACATGAAAGAGCGGACGTAATTGGCAAAACGACAGGGCGGAATAATATGCAAGTTCAAATTCTCGGTTAAAAAAGTCGTTCGTAGAGGCAGAAGGAATGTGAAAGAGATATTTCAGGGAATGAGAAACTTTGAAGAGGAAAGAAATACAGAGAATGAGTAAGGAAAGAACAGTTCTTGAGGAAAAAGTAGAAGGAACAGATAACAAAGGCGGAAAATGATCTAGGAAGATGAGAAGCGCAATGAGAATTTACTAGGAAAAATAACAATGGGGGACAGCGTGAAAATCAAGGAAATAATTGACAGTTAGCAAGATCTAAGGATAGCATAAATATTAAAACGAAAGACAAAAGCTCAAGCGTAGAAAGTGATGCATGGTAGAGACGTTAGTGTTCAGATCTGTGCTATAGCACATTGCTAGAGTAAGTGCGAGAAATGTGCAAGAGGAGAATGTGAATGGTGAGAGCCTTGGTAAAATCTTGTTTCGTAAAAAAATTAGTCGGCCTGGCCTTCGCCTGCCGCTCGAGAGCCATTCGAAAAATCCCCGTCCCGTTTCAACCTCATTCCAGCCCCTCCATTTTGACCCAAAAGTGCCTCACCCATTTAGTAGATATACACTAGCAGGCGGGCAGATCTACTTTGTAAATCAAACACCTAGACGGGCAGGTGAGCGTGAAAATCAAGGAAGGACTTGACGGTAGGCAAGATCTAAGGATAGTATAAATATTAAAACGAGAGACAAAAACTCAAGCGTAGAAAGTGCTGTATGGTAGAGAGGTAAGTGTTTAGATCCAAAAGAACAAACATCTTCTCAATTGAAGGAAGTGTTCTTGTGAAAAGCAAAAATGAGATTCATGTATCCTCAAATTTGTAAATTACATTATGAACCTCCATATACAATACAATGATATTAACTATATATCAGTTTCAGTAAAACTGTTTCTAGTAACTGTTGATTTTGTAAATCGATGATTGTGGACATGGTAGTTAATTTCGAGCAGTCAGTTTCTAGTAAACTTGCTTTCATAATTGAAATTTCTATTCTTCAATTTTACTTTTTTTTTCGGAAATTTCTCCTTAATTTAAACAAGATTCACGAAGAAATAATATATGGGCGATGTCAACCCAAATCGGCATCACTTGGAAGATTGAACCTGAACATCAGGGCTCTCTCGGTCAAACAAAGAGGGAATTGTTTTGTTGAGTTTGAAGCTTGAAGGTTTTTTTGCGATTGTACTTCAAAATTGGCTTGCAAGAATAAGGAAGTGATTATGTTTCAGGAGACTCTCACTGCGACGAAAGAAGATCTCCGCGAAAGAGGAAATATCGCAGGTTATGTACTTTTTGATTATCTCCTTAGTCCTTTTGCTTGCTATGTTAAATCTTTTCTCAGATTTGTTTAGACATATAAGAGGTATGATTGTTGAAATATTTTCCTGTTGGTTTTCTTTTTCCATTGTTACCGATTCCTGTCCCAAACCCCCTTCCTTTTACCCTTGCCTTCGTTTGGAAACCATGGAATGCAAGAGAGAATGGAGCAGCTAAGCAGAAAAATCTTTGGTACTCTTAATATACACACGACACTAACACAACATAAACAGACAAGCTATTGCTAGTGCAATAGCGACAGGGAAACAAGTTTTCCTCAGGTTTTTCATTCGCTTATTAAATCATTTGCAAGATAGTATGGTTCCCCTGTTACATTTCCTGAGCTCACACTAAAATTATAGATATAAGCATTTATTGTAAATACAAATATTCGAATTTTGTAAATCTTCTCTTTTCTTGTGAAACCTTATAATATACTGTGAAATGAAAATGAAAGGAAGAAATTGCATTGAAACAACTTCATATTTCTATATTACATGATGAACGTACTCATTTTGCACAATTATACAGGATACCTATAGTACAACTACCTATAACAAAAATTGTCAAACCTACATAGCATTCTCCAAGTAGTAGTTGAATGTTTTCCGAAATGTGATTCACAAAAGCAGCAGCATGTTTCTTGTGACTTTCATAAATCTTAGATTGAAAGTTGTGGTTGTACAAAATGAAACTTTGTATGCAACTTCTACATATTTGAACATCATATTCCCCACTATACACCTATAAAAGAGAAACTTTCAACTTTAAATCAATCAGAAATAAATGTCATTCATTCAACAGCCTTTATAAAATTTCCCGAGAAAAAGTAACACTGTGTTATGAATAGAAGGAACTCTTAATAATTTTACCTCTTATGCAATGACAGAAGAATATCTGAGTATTCAGAAGGACTGATGCCAACTATGAAAACAATAGTAAATTTCGAGCCCTTTACTTCATCTCTTTCATTCGTAGATGTATAACACTTTCATCATTGTACTATTAATATAAGTGCTCTCATATAATAGGTTAAATATTATTTTTCATTTTATTTTCCAATTTTTCTACAGTGGATCTATTACATAGTTCCTCATAGTATTTCAAAGATAATAATAACTAAACTCATATTGAAAATGAAGGGTCACCTTCGAACCAATGACAAAATGATCATTCAATTGAAAGATAAAAGATTTGTACTTCTCATGTATTTCTTCCACATTTTCCAAATATAGTTGGTTAGGTTAGCGAATTTCCATGTTTCATTGAAAACTGTAGAAGATACAGAGTGAGCTACTGAAAAATAGAGGAGATTATCTATCGCCCTGAGCTATTCAAGTACTAGTGCAAAAAAATGAAACAGATTCATTCCAGATCAAAGGCTGTCATCTTGGATCTAAATGAATCTATTCCAGTTTTTTGCACTAATACTCCAATAGTCTTGGGGCGATAATCTTCTTTTTTTTTCAGTGGCTCACTCTGTATCTTCTACAGTTTGCAATCAAAAATGAAAATTCTTTCACGGGAATGAAGACAAAGATGATACCTTTCTTTCGAGTTATCACTCGACCCATCTACCCTCTTCAAAATTTTCAAGGGTTGTGACCCCTGGAGCAGGGGTTGAAATTCGAGATGAGGATGGTAATTCACGAAGACTGCCATTGATCAGCATGGATCTGTTCCATTTTACCTCACTAAAACTTGAATAGTCTCAGTGAAATTTTCTTCCCTATCTTTCAGTTGCTCACCCTGTACCTTTTACAGTTTTCAAATAAAAATGGAACCTCGTTCAAGGCAATGTAGACAAAGATACCAACTTTTTTTGAGTCATCACTCGATCCATCTTCCCAACTCAAAATGGTCAAGGATTGCAACCCCCGCTTAGGGGGTTGATACTTCAGGCAAGTTTTGTACCCTAAAAGATGTCTCCCTCGAAACAAAAATTGAAAAATTGACCTGTTTTTGCGTTTTGATCAGAAATGAATATCTTGTTAGAGATAGCCTCTGTTTAGTGTTCGCTGATATATATATATATATATATATATATATATATATATATATATATATATATATATATATATATATATATATATATATATATATATATATATATATATATATATATATATATATATATATATATATATATATATATATATATATATATATATATATATATATATATATATATATATATATATATATATATATATATATATATATATATATATATATATATATATATATATATATATATATATATATATATATATATATATATATATATATATATATATATATATATATATATATATATATATATATATATATATATATATATATATATATATATATATATATATATATATATATATATATATATATATATATATATATAGGAGCTAACGAAAACTAAACAGAGACTATATCTACCAAGATATTCATTTCTGATCAAAACGCAAACACAGGCCAATTTTTGTTTCAAGGGACATCTTTTGCGATACAATACTTGCCTGAAATATCAACCCCCTATGCGGGCGTTGCAATCCTTGAACATTTTGAATAGGGAAGATGGGTCGAGTGATATTTAAAAAGAAAGGTGATATCTTTGTATACATTGCCTTGAATGATTGATTGAAAACTGTAGAAGATACAGAGTGAGCTACTGAAAAATAGAGGAAACTGAGCTATTCAAGTATTGGTGCAAAAAAATGGAACAGATTCATTCCAGATCAAAGGCTGTCATCTTAGATCTAAACGAATCTATTCCAGTTTTTCGCACTAATCCTCATATAGTCTTGGGGCGATAGTCTTTTCTATTTTTCAGTGGCTCACTCAGTATCTTCCTCAGTTTTCAATCAGAAATAAAAATTCTTTCACGGGAATGCAGACTAAGATAATACCTTTCTTTCGAGTTTCCCTATTCAAAATGTTCAAGGATTGCAACCCCCGCTAGGAGGTTGATATTTCAGGCAAGTATTGTACCCCAAAAGATGTCCCACTTGGAACGAAAATTGACATCTTTTTGCGTCGTTATGATCAAAAAGGAATATCTTGGTAAATATAGCCTCTGTTTAGTTTTCGTTGAAGCACCTTGATCTGGAGAAAGCTTCTGGCAGAATGTAGAAAATAGTAGTAGGGGGAAGTCTAAGAAAAAGAGGAGTGACTTATGAACTGAAGAAGTATATCAGAAGCCTATATATAGCAAGGAAAAATCATGAAAGGACTGTAAATTCGATACTGGACTTAATTTTAGTGAGAACTCAGGCTGGGTGGGGTGTTGAGTAAATTATTATTTCTTATTGTTATTGCAATTTGTAAATGATGTGATGGTTGGTCCTAATAACAAAACGAGGCTACACGATAATTTGCAAGTATGGACAATAGAGTTGGGAAAAATATGTGATGGTCATGGAAAGATTTCACAAACAAGTATATATGGAAATAGTTGAAAGGAAATTGAATCAATTACAGTCATTCAGGTATTTAGGAGTAATAATACAAGATGGTGATGAGGAGTATAAGAGTATTGGAAATGCTTCTAAGCTGCATTTCTCAATACCAAACTAATTTGTGAGAAACAGGAGGATGAGTAATAGAACGAAAGTATTTTTATTGAAGGCATTAATTAGATCTGTTCTCGCATGCGGTAGTGAAAGCTACCTTCTGAGTTTGGCGCAGAAGAGCGAACTACTGGTTATCAAAATGAAGTACCTGGAAAGAGTGAAGTAAGTGACACACAAAAGGGACAGAGTGAAAAAGGAAGATATAAGAAATGAACTGGAAGTAGAATCTTTCTTGGAATGTATCAAAAGGCATCTGTGGATATGGTTGAACATTTGGTGAGAACGAGAAGGGGACCAGTGAAACGCATATAGCAAACATAAGTCAAGTACGAGTGGAAAACTTAAGGAGACATCGAAGGACGAATGACATTTTACAATTATAGAGGAAAGGCACAAATTGGAATGAAGCCAAACAGTTTAACAGTTTGCTAAAATATACGAATATATATATATATATATATATATATATATATATATATATATATATATATATATATATATATATATATATATATATATATATATATATATATATATATATATATATATATATATATATATATATATATATATATATATATATATATATATATATATATATATATATATATATACTATATATTATAAACTGTTTGGCTTCATATTTTGTGCCTTTCTCTTTTCTATATATATATATATATATATATATATATATATATATATATATATATATATATATATATATATATATAAATATATATATATATATAAAACTGTTCTTCGTATTCTAATTTCAGCAAACTGTTAAACTGTTTGGCTTCATTCAAATTTGTGCCTTTCCTCTTTCTATATATATATATAAAATTGTTCTTCGTATTCTAATTTCACCAAACTGTTAAACTGTTTGGCTTCATTCCAATTTGTGCCTTTCCTCTATAATTGTAAAATGTCATTCGTCATTCGATGTCTCCTCAAGTTTTCCACTCGTACCTGACTTATGTTTGCTATATGCGTTTCACTGGTCCCTCCCTCGTTCTCACCAAATGTTCAACCATATTCACAGATGCCTTTTGATACATTCCAAGAAAGATTCTACTTCCAGTTCATTTCTTATATCTTCCTTTTTCACTCAGTCTCTTTTGTGTGTCACTTACTTCACTCTTTCCAGGTACTCCATTTTGATGACCTGTAGTTCGCTCTTCTGCGCCAAACTCAGAAGGTAGCTTTCACTACCGCATGCGAGAACAGATCTATATAATGCCTTCAATAAAAATACTTTCGTTCTATTACTCATCCTCCTGTTTCTCACAAATTAGTTTGGTATTGAGAAATGCAGCTTAGAAGCATTTCCAATACTCTTATACTCCTCATCACCATCTTGTATTATTACTCCTAAATACCTGAATGACTGTAATTGATCCAATTTCCTTTCAACTATTTCCATATATACTTGTTTGTGAAATCTTTTCATGACCATCACATTTTTTTCCCAACTCTATTGCCCATACTTGCAAATTATCGTGCAGTATCGTTTTGTTTTTAGGACCAATCATCACATCATTTACAAATTCCAATTGATTCCAGGCTTTTGTATCTAGTGTGATGTTTCTCCATTCCTTTGAGGATAACATCAATAACAATAAGAAATAATAATTTACTCAACACCCCACCCAGCCTGAGTTCTTACTAAAATTGAGTCCAATATCGAATTTCCAGTCCTTTCATGATTTTTCCTTGCTGTACATAGGCTTCTGATATACTTCTTCAGTTCATAAGTCTTTCCTCTTTTTCTTAGACTTTCCCCTACTACTATTTTCAATATTCTGCCAGCAGCTATCTCCAGATCAAGGAGAGCCATTCTTGTTTTTTGTCTTTTACTCTACACTTCTCTGTTGATGGTAAAAATACAATCTCAAAATCTTCTTGTATCCCTGAAAAGTGTGTTTTTAAGTTGTAAGTTGTAACAGTATATATATATATATATATATATATATATATATATATATATATATATATATATATATATATACTGTTTTAGAAGATGTCGATTCGATCAATAGATTAGATATATATATATATATATATATATATATATATATATATATATATATATATATATATATATATATATATATATATATATATATATATATATATATATATATATATATATATATATATATATATATATATATATATATATATATATATATATATATATATATATATGTTCCTGGAGAATTACCTAATTTATTTTTTTTCTACAAACTGCCAACAAATGACCCTGTTTTCTTCAAAAATTTCACAAAAGGATCTTATACGACGCTTATCGTTTGTAAGACCATCCTTCTTTTCTCAATCTTGATAGACGCGTCCATTTTGTTTCATCATAGGATCAATTCAATATTAGTCAAGTGATTTGAAATTAAAATGTAGGATTATGGAGTAATTAGAACAAGAACTCTACCTTGAAATTATCGTGTCTGTATAATGTGTCAGTTTCAACAGGATCATGAAATCTTGAAAATATATTGTTATCAAGTGAAACTAGTCCATGAAATAAACGGACACGATCCCGATCAAAAATTTATGTCGATTGGATTGAAAATATTAACAGTAAGCCAAATACCCTGTACGATATCTGTTACTATGAAGTGAACGAGCAGAATTATCGACATTTGCATAACCAGAACTCTTAATAGTTCACACAGGCATATACACAAATGACTCAGAAATTGAATGATTGAGCTAAAATATATTGCAACCATACTGTAGGAACTGACTTGCAGTTGTTGGAAGAAAAGATAGAACCTAGGCTCACAGAATTTCGGAAGATGATGAAAATCTTTCAGAGAATAAGATATGTTAGATTGGTTCAATTTTTGAAATGCAAACTTCCTTTGTATTCCAACTATTTGTGTGATATTAAATGTTCAAAAGGTAATAATTTTGATTGGAGAATATCTTACTCAAGATATTCCACCCGACTTAGCTTTCCCATAATCAATTACGACTCTGCTTTGCTGAGGGCAGAAAGTTGATTTTATATACTCCGAGTCAATTCAGAAATTGTTACCTTGCAATGAAACATTGACTTGTCTCTACTACATTCAATCTTTCTTTACAAACAGTGGGTGGACAAATTTTTGTTGTTACATACTATATAGGTCGCATCTTCAATTCAAAAGAACTCCCATTTGAAGAAGCCTCTGTGTGGTGAAACACGTCACAGGTTCGATGATGTAGAGAAAATTTGAACAGCTTTGTTCTCTTTGATTAAAAAAATAATATGGTATTTATTTATGGATTCTGTAACCGAAGTGATGGTGATACAGCTAAACTGCATTATTTATTATTGAATTTTCCTCCAACGTAGACTTCCGTACTGTAAAACATTTTGTTGTTCAAACTGACAGAATACAAACATTATAATTTTCAGTGAAATACGTACAGTATCTGGAGCGTTCTTAGTCTTGAGAAGAATTTATTAGTTCCGACTTGAATTTGGCATATTCCAGATAAATCATTGAGAAATACTCAGTAGCTGCAAATACTAGACTCAGGCTTATAAATTTATCATGAATTAGTTAAAATTTTCCCGATTCAAAAAAATTTCTAGGTTATTTTGACGAACGAAATGATCAGTATTAAAGTTCAATCGTGATCTACAATTCCGATGATTTCCGGTCTAATTCTCTATCAGATATGCATTATGTGATGTGTTCTCATATACAAACATTCATAATCTATCGACATATCTCTTCAGAACACAATCAAATCACTTTGATATTCTCTGGTATAATGACATTTTTCAAAACTATGCTCAATTTGAGAAGATATTTAAGTTAAATAAAATTCAAGTTTTTATCAAAAATCCTTTTTCCATCACAATAACTGAATCAAGATATAGTATCTGAAATTATTCATTATATATTCCAGAAGAGCGGTATCACACACACTAGTGTCTGTGAATAACGAAGAAATTCACACTCAATGTAAAGAAGTATTGAATAAAATATTAATTGAAAATCATTCAACTGTCTTATCAGGTCATAGCGGCTTTGTGAAAACTTGCAAAAGAGTCAGAGAGAACTATAAAATGAGGAAATGAAAAAACGATATTGAAAATCTTTTAAATTAGATAAAGATAAAGTGAGTCGTCATCTCATTAAAGCACATCTACTTCACGTGAACGATCTGAACGTCTTGCACTAGAACTTGTAAGTCTGTTACCAATCACGGAAAATAATAATAAATTCTTTAATTAAATTTGAGAGAACAAGATGATCTGACAAAATACTCATACGCTCACGCTATGCCAAGTCATGAAGCTAAAACCATAACCGATGAATTATTCAAGTTCGCCATGATTTTTGTTACTCCGAATTCAATTTCTTGTAATAATGGAACACAATTTTTATCTAAATTTATTGCAGAAATTAACAAATTATTCAAAATTCGGCATATAACAACCTCAAAGCAACGGCGCACTTAAACAATCTCTCTCAACACTAGAGGACTATATTGATCACTTCTTAAGCAAAACTCAAGATGAATGTTATAATCATGTACTATTTGCCATATTTTGCTATATCACTTCTATTCATACTACCACAAAATTCACTCCTTTTGTGTTAGTATTTGGTCATAAAGCTTTTGTTCCAAAAGCAGTCACTTCATCCTCCTAAGTTCGTTACAGATATCAGGATTATCATCAGCAAATAGAGTTTAGGAGTAACAAAAGCCATGTTTTAACGAGACAGCATATTATTGAAAGCAAAGGAGAGTCAAAACTTCGATAATTCAATAAAGTGAATAATCATAGCTTCTTAAAATCATCTTCCTGCTACCACTTTTCTTTTTATTCTCTTTCGTCAAATTCATTAAAATCTATTTTTCTCTTCCCTACGTCATATGAAAAATTTCGGCACTTCCGGTATTTATTACCGAAAATTTCTTTTTCGAACATCATTATGAAGAAACTTATTTCAAAAGTGTTAATCCATGAATTCAATCGGAAGAACCTCAAATTTTTAAAGATTGAGTGTAGCAGTGACATGTAAATGTCTGAATTGGCACATAAAAGCATATAAAATCTACCCTCTGTCCCCAGCAAACCTAAGTCGAAATTGATTATGAGAAAGCTGGGTCGGGTGGAATATTTTGAGAAAGGTATTCCATGTTCATAAATATTATCTTCAGCAACATTTCATATCACACGAATAATTATGCATTTCAAAAAAAATTGACAATTCCAAAATCTAACCAATCTAACATATCTTATTATCTGAAGAGTTTCATCAATTTCTAATTTTCTGTGATCCTAGGAATTATCTATTCTTCCAGCAACTGCAAGTAGGTTCCTAAAATATAGTTCCAATATCTTTTAGCAAAAATGTTCAATTTCTGAGTCATTAGTGATATTTTTGAACAGAGAATACCATTCCTGAGATATTCCAACCGACCCAGTTTTTCCGTAATCAATTTCGACCTAGGTTTGCTGAGGGTAGAGAGTTGATTTTATATGCTCCGAGCGAATTCAAAAATTGTTACCCTCCAATGAAACATTGACGTGTCTGTACTACACTCAATCTTCCTTGACAAAAAGTGGGGTGCCATTTTTTGATGGTACATTCGGTTTAAGTTGCATCATTCATTCAAAAGAACTACCCATTTGAAGAAGCCACTGTGTGGCCAAACGCGTCATAGGTTCGATGATGTAGTGGAAATTCGAACAGCATTGTTTCCTCCGATTAAAAATAAATCTGGTTTTTCTTTATTGATTCTGCAACGGAAGTAATGGTATTACAGCTGAACGGCATTATTTAATGCTGAAGTTTCCAATGTAGACTTCCGTACAGTAACACATTTTCTATGTTCGAACTGACATTTGAAAACGTTCATTACTTTAAAAATCTTTGCATTTCTTCTACTCGTGATGAATTGGATTGAATCTGGCGCATTCACCGAATTTTTGAGAACTTGAAAATCATCATTTTCATCTAGCTATGTCTATTTCTTCGTTTTGATGGTGAACATAGTTTCAAAGAAAGGAAGACGTGACAAGAGAAATGCAAGAATTGACGAATGTGTTTTTGGAATTTAACTTAATAATTATGATTCGTAACTCGTTTCACTACACCGTAGCTTCTTCAGACGAATGAACGTACAGAAAATAAGAATGAGAATTTAAATATAAATGTTCTTAAATAATAAGAAGCTCAATGGGTTGATTCTTCTCAAGTGGTTATTTATGACAGGTATATCCAATAAAATTGAGGAAAAGATTGCTCCTCATAGACATTCAATAGAGGTGAAGAGCTTAAAACGACTTGTTCATTGATGAGTCTTCCTGAGAGTTTGTATTTGTTGATTTCTATAGTTTCTCAGATATTTAATATCTGTATGCAAAATTTCAAACTGTGGGTCGAAAGAGTGATTGATTATTTCGTAAGACATGATTCGCCTAATTTGAATCTGAATTTTCATTTGAAAAACTGCTTTTATGTTCCGATATTCTAATATTAAAATTACTATGTGTTCTATTAATGTAGAAATTATCACAGTCATTGCAATTCAATCAATAAACACCTGATTTATTTTTTTACCTGCTCCAAAGAACCAAAGATTATGGCGGAAAATGATTTAGGAATAAAAGAAACGCAATAAGAATTTATGTGGATCAATAACAAAGAGGAATTGTGTGAAAATCAAGGAAAGAATTGACGGCAGTCAAGTTCTCATAAACGTATAGATATAAAAACATGAGACAGAAGCATTGGCGTAGAAAGTGCTGCATGAAAACGTCGATCAGAGCTGTGCGATAGAGAAGTACTGGGGTAAGTGCAGGAAAAGTGCAATAGAAACATGAAAGATTTGAGTGTCTTGTAAAAATCTCAAAAAATTTCTGATTATAATGTAAGTGTTAACGAATTGATGGGTATGAAAAATCAATTATAATCTTCTATATTTCTTATCTTCATGATGTAGATATAGACTGGCAAGCACCAAAAGTTCCGAGGATAAGAGTTACTTGGTTTGGAAGAAATGACTGACCTAATCCTTCTCTATTGAATTTTTTTCAGTTCCTCAGTTGTGAAGGTTTTAGGTTCCTTAGGTTGGCCTTCTGATCTTGCCATCAACAGGCACTTTCATTATTGATAACTTTTCAGTATAACTGTGGGAAAGAGGTTAAGTCCGCTTCGCAGCATGTCACGAAGGTTTAGTACGTTATATTGAATGGACCTTCTAGTGTTATTCAATGATCAGTTGCATGAAGGCGTTACTTGATGAAATATTCCTTAAAATGAGTGTGTTTCTTTTCTCCCTGCAGATTTTTATGGTCAATCTTCGAAAACTTTCAGATACGTTTCTTAAAATTGTCGTCTTCAACTTTGGATGACATATCTTTACAATTATTCCACCTATTCTATTTTTTTTCTAGAATGTTGCAAATATAACCTTCTATAAAGTATCACAGTAAAAACACTTTGAACATTAGTTATGCCAAATTTGGCTGATGGAAACGGATTAACATTATATTCAGAAGAATCGTGTGAAATACATATCTTTCTCAATACATTATATTCAGTACAACCCTACGTTGACTTAGAATGTGTACGATTATTTAGAAATATTTAAATGAAAATTGGTTCTTCAATTTTTTGTTACTTCTTTGAGGGTGTAAATTCAGTGAACTTCTTCTTATCAAATAAGACGCAGTCTCGGGCGCCAGTGATTTCATCAGACCCGATGATCACACCCCGAGGGGATATCTCTAAGTTTCCCTATTCACGAAAGCCTGTGAACACGTTCACAGGTCCCGGGTAGTGTCACAGTGGAGAAGGGTTCAAGGATGATCTAAGATTTTAGCGATCACTAAGTAGTAGCTTCAACCGGGCTTTAATCGTTTAACACTAACGAATCTTTCTGAAGGCTCTCTTTATGGTGTCACAGATCTGTAACTTAAACTTCTTTGAATTTTGTTCACTTTTCTAGTTTTATTTTACTTCTCTTAAACTATCAGCTTACTATTACTTCGGGGGAATCTCTCGAGGAAAACGCACCAGGGTTCGTTCAACTCTGCTATATTTAAGATAAACTTCAGCCAACATACCAATATCATATAATACCTTCAATCAATTACGCTGTTAATTAAGAACTACCTTATTGGCTAATGCGCTGGCTCACCGGTCAATAAAGAAAAATTTCTATATATAACAAAAAAAATACAACGGGAGATAACGGAAATTTCTACAGCGGTAACTTATGCGATGCTACAGGCAAACAGACATATTATATATATCCACGGTTAATGCAAGCTAAGCTTGTAAGCACTGATAAAATAAAATTAAGCCTTACCGGTAGCAGTTGTACTAAAGAAGTAGTAAAAGCGCAAGCAGAATTATACAGTAAGCCAGGCACTCAAAATAAAATAAGGAAAGTAAGTACACAAGCAATAAACTGAAAAATGGATTAAATTGAAAACAGTCGATTATAAAAGAAAATATGTACAAACAAGTGAGTAACAATACTCTAAAAATAAAGGTATGATCATTCAACAGGCAGATCAAACGTATTCAGTCAAAAGAACTTAAAAAAAACGAAATCATGCGGAGGGTTCAAATTATGAGCTGACGTAACTAAATATAAGACTTTGAACTTTTCACAGAAATTACTGTTCAACGTACTTACAGAATAGCCATTAGTAACTCACTTCAAAACAACATCCGGTATTCCATTCGGATAACAGTCTCCATATCGGATGGGTGTAACTAAACTGTGAAACGGAAGTTTAGCACTGAAGCAGAGACTCTTCACAGAAATCCGAATATCATTCATCAAAGTTTCTGTTTTGCGTGGGTTATCCGAAATGCACAACAAAAAAAACCAGCACGGACGAAATAACTGATAGGGGCAAGGAGCACAGCCACTCTTTTTCGCCGTACACTCAAAATGAGTACAATATCAGACGGTAATTAATTTGTGAATGTTTTTCAGACCTCTGGCAAAATTGTTTTACAAAACGGAATGCACTACTAACCTGACCGCGCCAGCTCGTGAAAAAAGCCGTGCCGCGTCGCGGTGCTCCAAGAGACTTTGAGGGTGTAAGAATAACAGAATGAGTACGGAGAAAAATTTCTTCAGAGAATAAAAGACTTTGAGTAAGAAAGACAGAGAATGCGTTTGGAAGAAAAGTTATTGAGAGAAGTTTGAAAGTGGGAACCAGAGATGAAGGCGGAAAATGATCTAGGAATATGACAAGCGCAATAATAATTCATGAGGAAGAATAACGAATAGTTGTGTAAAAATCGAGGAAAGAAGAGACGGCAGCCAAGATTCAAGAAAGGGATAGATATAAAAACAAGAGACAGAAGCATGAGCGTGGAAAGTGCTGTATGAAAAGACGAATAAATCAGTGCGATAGCAAAGTGCTGAAGTAAGTGAAGGAAAAGTGCAAGAGGAAAATTAAAAATGTGAGTGCGTTGTGAAAATTTCAGCGAAGCAATCTACAAAAAAATCTAGATGGTTAATGAGAGAAAACTGCCAAATGAGAGTTTGGGATGATGTGGTATGCATTGCATATGAAAAAAAGATGCAAAAGAAGTGCAGAAGAGAGTTAACGGGGAAAATGAGGAACTGCATCTGGGGATGATAGTGCGATGGTTCTAGTGAACTCTATTTATTGCACATAAGCAATATGCAATATTTCTAAAAATAGGCGGAATCTTTTCAAAAAATAATACTGCAACGCTCTGCTCAGGATATAGCGCCACTTTCCTAGTTACTACGAAAGTACTGTCATAGTTTTCAACAATAAAACACTTCTAATATTTAATAAGCGTACGTGTGTTTTTGTTCCTTGTGAATGATTCGCCAATTATGTGGGAACGTTTGATAATGCCTCTGCTGTACTAGATTTATGTACAAGCTCGCACACTTTGAGGATTACTAGATTTTACATACTAATCATTAAATTGGTATACCCGGTTGTATTTTTCAGGCCAAACAAGCGAATTTCTCGAATATTACCTACATGTTATTTCCATATTTTTCATAATATTTAACATATTCTGTAGTGTTAACTTTCAAATCGAACTCTCAAAACTAATTTAGTTTCACACTGCTTGTTACGCAATATATTTCCATAAATTAGTTCATAAGAAAAAAGTTGATAGACTTAAGGGAGCTGCAACTACCTTAGGATAATTTTTTTAGCAGAAGTTATAGAATTCAGTCTTACTATTTAGTGAAAAGTAAATATTTGAATGACTGTAACCTCAATTTGGGAACTCTTCAATTAGACAATACTACTTAGCCATAGCAAATACTTCAAGAAAAATTGATTAGTGTTTATTAAAATCCCATATGTTTGTAGCTCCGCAAAGACTCATCGGATTCGTATAATTAAGGCAGTACTTCTTGACCCATTGAATCAATCTATAGAAATCTGAAATCAAAAATCAAATTCAAAATTAAATTAATTTTCACGTAAGATGAGCTTTAGAGAAGACAATTTAAAATTTTAGGATAGCGTTACAGAGAAATATCCCGATGAATAAAATTATGGAAAAAAGCTAAATGAGTGTTTAGTAGCAAGAGGTATACTGTACATATTGAACGAAAATGCGGAGGCAGTGCAGAAATGAGTACATGAGCAGAAAAAGGAACTGGGTCTAGAGATAATAATGCTTAAGTGAAATGCGAGGAAAAACTAGAGCGTTGTACAGGAGAAGAGTTCAGAAATGAATGCATTAATTGGAATAAGGAGATGCCAGTGGAAGGAAAGGCTTCGGGAGATTTCTGGAGGAAAAAAATTACAGGAAAGGGCCTAAAAACGAGTAAGTCAAGGCAAAAGGGATGTGAAAGAGATATGGCAGGTAATAAGAGACTATGAGGGGGTGAGCAATTGCGAGAAAAAGTAAGGAATAAAAGTAAAGTGTGAAAGTAAGAACCAAAGATCTAGGAATATGAGAAGCGCAATAAGAACTCTTAAGGAAGATTGACGAATAAAGGTTGTGTAAAAACCAAGGAAAGATTTGACGGAAGTCAAGATCGAAGAAACGGATAGATATAGATACAAGTGAAAGAAGCATGAGCGAGAAAAGAGCTGTATGAAAAAATCGTTTAGATCTGTGCGATACTTTGCCATCGCAGAAATAAGTGTAGAAAAAGTGCAGGGGAAAATGTGAAATGTGAGTACCTTGTGGGAATTTTAGGAAAGCCTTCCAGAGAAAAATGCCATATGGGAGTTCAGTAGGAAGAGGTATGCTGTGAATATGAAACGAAAATACAGAAGCTGAGCAGAAATAGAAACTGGGCCTAGAGATAATAATGCAGTGAAATGCGAGAAAATGCTAGAGCGTATTGTACAGAAGAAGAGTTCAGAAAAAGAATGCGTTAATTGAAATAGGGAGAAGCGAGCAGAAGGAAAGGATTCACGAGAGTTCTGGAGGAAAGTATTGAAGGAAAGAGCGAATATATTGGCAAAACGACAAAGCGGAAGAAAATGCAGTTCAAATTCTCAGCGCAACAAGTAGTAAGTTAAGGCAAAAGGAATGTGAAAGAGATATCACAGGAAATAAGAGACTTTGAGGGGGTGAGAAAAACATAGAAGGAGTACGGAAGAAAAGTTCTTCAGTGGGGTGTGTAAGTCAAAACCAAATATAAAGGCGAAAATGATCTAGGAATATGAGAAGTGCAAAAAGAATTTATGAGGAAGAATAACGAAGATGGATTGTGTAAAAATTAAGGAAAAGTGTGAGGGCAGCCAAGATCTCAGAAACGGATATATATAAAACTTGGGACAGAAGCGTGAGCGTGGTAAGTGCTGTATGAAAACGATGTTTAGATCTGTATAATAGCAAAGTGCTGGAATAAGTGCAGGAAAAGTGGTAGAGGAAACTGTAAGAGGTGAGTGATTTTTGAAAATTTTAGAAAAGTTTGTTAGAGGAATATCGAGATGAATGAATGGAGAAAACAATGGCAAATGAGAGTTCAGTAAGAAGAGGTATGCTGCAAATATGAGTCGAAAATTCGGAAGCAGTGAAGAAAAGAGTACACGAGCAAAACGAGGAACTTAGCCTGGAGATTATAGTGCGTAAGTGAAATACGAGACAAAAGCTAGAGAGTAGTATACAGGAGAAGAGTTCAGAAATTAATGCGTTAATCGGGTTAAGGGGAAGCGAGCGGAAGGAAAGCTTCAGGAGAGTTCGAGAGGAAAGAATTTAAGGGGGACCGGAGGTAATTGGCAGAATGACAGAGCGGAGGAAAATGCAGATTTGAATTCTCATAAAAAGAAGTAGTAATCTAAGGCAAAAGGAATGTGAAAAAGAAATGGCATGTAATAAGAGACTTTGAGGGGGTGAGAAAGACAGGAAGATTACGGAAGAAAAGTTATTAAGAAAAGTATAAAACTAAGAACCGAAGATGAAGGCGGAAAATGATCCTGGATCATGAGAAGCGCATTAAGAATTTATGAGGAAGAATAACGAAGAGAAATTGTGTGGAAATCAAGGAAAGAAGGGACGGCTGCCAATATCTAAGATAGAGATCGATAAAAGAACAAGAGACAGAAGCACAAGCGTGGAAATTTCTCAAAGAGAAAGACTTAAGAGTTTTGATTTGTGCAATAATACCATGCTTAAGTAAATGCAGAAAATGCGGAGACAAAGCAGAACAGAGTACACGAGCAAAAAGAGGAACTGGGCCTAGAGATGATAGTGCTTAAGTGAAATGCAGGAAAAAGCTAGAGAGTTGGACAGAAGACGAGATCAGAAATGAATGGGTTGATCGAGATAACTGACAGAGCGCTAGAAAATGCAGTTTCAAATTCTCAAGGTGAAAAGTTAAGGCAAAAGGAATGTAAGAGAAATATGGCAGGTATATATGGGAATTTGAAGGGATGAGAAAAACAGAGAATGATTACGGAAGAAAAGTTCTACAGAGGAGTGTGAAAGTAAGAACCAAAGATTATGGCGGAAAATGATTTAGGAATAAGAGAAACGCAATAAGAATTTATGTGGATCAATAACGAAGAGGTTAACGTTATGCAATTATTTTTGGAGCAACTGTTATTGCTTTCAGATTTCAACAGATTAATTCAATGGGTCAGGAATTACTTCTCAAATTTTAATAATCCGACGAGACTTTGAGGAGCTATAAAGACAGGGGATTTCAGGAAACGTTATGCAATTATTTTTGGAGCAATTGCTATTGCTAAGTAGGATTGTCTGATTGAAGAGTATCACAAATTGGCTTCTCTATGTTTCTATGTCTACGAAAGTCTGAACTATGTATTAACCAAGCTCTGCTAACCTATGTTCTAAATGGATTCCTCAATCTAATTGGAGAAATAGGTTGGATAGAAGAATTTTGAATTCAGATCCAACAAATTTGAGATTCTCTGTACATTTTGAAGTGCAGTTTGGTTCATTTATTATAGACTTTTCAAATCAAACTCCTATGTCTAACTAAATCTCACAAAGCTTATTTCGCGATAAGTAATTGGGAAATAATTCATGAAAGAAATTATAAACTACATCGCATTACATACTCATAATCTCAAATCTGGTGGATCTGAATTCGAATTCCATCCCAATAAATTATTCCTCTTAAGCTCTAATTGTTGACAGAGTAAAATTTTTCTAAGAAAAAAAAATACTTGCACATTATTACATTTCACTAGTTTTGATTCGATTTCAGTTATAAGACTAAACATAATGCAAGAATTGTCCCAGAGAGATATATATATATATATATATATATATATATATATATATATATATATATATATATATATATATATATATATATATATATATATATATTCATTTCATCTAATGATTCGCCCGAATCGACATCTTCTAAATACTTATTAGTCAATGTTCCTGGAGAATTACCTAATTTATTTTTTTTCTACAAACTGCCAACAAATGACCCTGTTTTCTTCAAAAATTTCACAAAAAGGATCTCATACGACGCTTATCGTTTGTAAGACCATCCTTCTTTTCTCAATCTTGATAGACACGTCCATTTTGTTTCATCATAGGATCAATTCAATATTATTCAAGTGATTTGTATTTAAAATGTAGGATTATGGAGTAATTAGAACAAGAACTCTACCTTGAAATTATCATGTCTGTCTAGTGTGTCAGTTTCAACAGGGTCATGAAATCTCGAAAATATATAATTATCAAGTGAAACTAGTCCATGAAATGAACGGACACGATCCCGATCAAAAATTTATGTCGATTGGAGTGAAAATATTAACAGTTAGCCAAATACCCTGTACGATATTTGTTACTATGAAGTGAACGAGCAGAATTATCGACATTTGCATAACCAGAACTCTCATCAGTTAATAGTTCACACAGGCATATACACAAATGACTCAGAAATTGAATGATTGGGCTAGAACATTTTGAAAACATACTGTAGGAACCTACTTGCAGTTGTTGGAAGAAAAGATAAAACCTAGGCTCACAGAATTTCGGAAGATGATGAAAATCTTTCAGAGAATAAGATATGTTAGATTGGTTCGATTTTTGAAATGCAAACTTCTTTTGTGTTCCAACTATTTGTGTGATATTAAATGTTCAGAAGGTAATATTTTTGATTGGAGAATATATTACTCAAGATATTCCACCCGACCCAGCTTTCCCATAATCAATTTCAACTCTGCTTTGCTGAGGGCAGAAAGTTGATTTTATATGCTCCGAGTCAATTCAGAAATTGTTATCTTGCAATGAAACATTGACTTGTCTCTACTACACTCAATCTTTCTTTACAAACAGTGGGTGGACAAATTTTTGTTGTTACTATATAAGTCGCATCTTCAATTCAAAAGAACTCCCATTTGAAGAAGCCTCTGTGTGGTGAAACACGTCAGAGGTTCGATGATTTAGAGAAAATTTGAACAACTTCGTTTTCTTTGATTAAAAAAATAATATGGTATTTATTTATGGATTCTGTAACCGAAGTGATGGTGATACAGCTAAAGTGCATTATTCATTATTGAAATTTCCTCCAACGTAGACTTCCGTACTGTAAAACATTTTGTTGTTCGAACTGACATGCGAAAATGTTCAATACTTTGAAAATCTTTTCATTTCTTCTACTCATGATGAATAGGATACTTGAAAATCATCGATTTTATCTAGCTATGTCTATTTCTTCATTTTGAAGGTTAACATAGTTTGAAAGAAGGAAAATCTTGACAAGAGAATTGCAAGAATTGCCAAAATACAAACATTATAATTTTCACTGAAATAAGTACAGTATCTGGAGCGTTCTTAGCCTTGAGGCGAATTAATTAATTCCGACTCTTTGAACTTGGCATATTCCAGATAGATCATTGAGAAAAAGTCAGTAGCTGCAATAACTAGACTTATACTTATAAATTTATCATGAATTAGTTAAACTTTTCCCGATTCAAAAAAATTTCTAGGTTATTTTGTCGAACGAAATGATCAGTATTAAAGTTCAATCGTGATCTATAATTCCGATGATCTCCGGTCTGATTCACTATCAGATATGCATTATGTGATGTGTTCTCATATACAAACATTCATAATCAATGGACATATCTCTTCACAACACAATCAAATCACTTTGATATTCCCTAGTATAATGACATTTTTAATGCTATGCTCAACTTGAGAAGATATTACAGTAAAATAAAACTCAAGTTTTCATCAAAAATCCTATTTTCTATCACAATAACTGAAACAAGTTCTAGTATCGGAAATTATTCATTTTATATTCCAGAAGAGCGGTATCACACACACTAGTGTCAGTGAATAACGAAGAAATTCACGCTCAAAGTAAAGAAGTATTGAATGAAATATTAATTGAAAATCAGTCAACTGTCTTATCAGGTCATAGCGGCTTTGTGAAAACTTGCAAAAGAGTCAGAGAGAACTATAAAATGAGGAAATGAAAAAACGATATTGAAAATCTTTTAAATTAGATAAAGATAAAGTGAATCGACATCTCATTAAAGCACATCTACTTCACGTGAACGGTCTGACCGTCTTGCACTAGAACTTGTAAGTCTGTTACCAATCACGGAAAATAATAATAAATTTGTTAATCAAATTTGTACGATCAAGATGATCTGACAAAATACTCATATGCTCAAGCTATGCCAAGTCATGAAGCTAAAACCATAACCGATGAATTATTCAAGTTCGCCATGAGTTTTGTTACTCCGAATTCAATTTCTTGAATAATGGAACACAATTTTTATCCAAATTCATTGCAGAAATTAACAAATTATTCAAAATTCGGCATATAACAACCTCAAAGCAACGGTGCACTCAAACAATCTCTCTCAACACTAGAGGACTATATTGATCACTTCTTAAGCAAAACTCAAGATGAATGTTATAATCATGTACTATATGCTATGTTTTGCTATATCACATCTATTCATACGACCATGTTAGTATTTGGTCATAAAGCTTTTGTTCCAAAAGCAGTTACTTCATCCTCCTAAGTTCGTTACAGATATCAGGATTATCATCAGCAAATATAGTTTAGGACTAACAAAAGCCATGTTTTAACGAGACAGCACATTATTGAAAGCAAAGGAGAGTAGAAACTTCGATAATTCAATAAAGTGAATAATCATAGCTTCTTAAAATCATCTTCCTGCTGCCACTTTTCTTTTTATTCTTTTTCGTCAAATTCATTAAAATCTATTCTTCTCTTCCCTACGTCATATGAAAAATTTCGCCACTGCCGGTATTTATTACCGAAAATTTCTTGTTGGAACATCATTATCATTATATATTATTATTATATTTATTTCAAAAGTGTAAACCCATGAATTCAATCGGAAGAACCTCAAATTTTTAAAGACTGAGTGTAGCAGTGATATGTAAATTTCTGAATTGGCACGAAGCATATAAAATTCACCCTCTGTCCCCAGCAAACCTAGGTCGAAAATGATTATGGGAAAGCTGGGTCGGGTGGAATATTTTGAGAAAGGTTTTCCATGTTCATAAGTATTATCTTCAGCAAAATTTCATATCACACGAATAATTAGAACACAACAGAAGTTTGCATTTCAAAAAAAATTGACAATTCCAAAAATCTAACCAATCTAACATATCCTATTTTCTGAAGAGTTTCATCAATTTCTAATTTTCTGTGATCCTAGGAATTATCTATTCTTCCAGCAACTGCAAGAAAGTTCCTAAAATATAGTTCCAATGTATTTTAGCAAAAATGTTCAATTTCTGAGTCATTAGTAATATTTTTGAACAGAGAATACCATTCCTGAGATATTCCAACCGACCCAGCTTTTCCCTAATCAATTTCGACCTAGGTTTGCTGAGGGTAGAGAGTTGATTTTATATGCTCCAAGCCAATTCAGAAATTGTTACCCTCCAATGAAACATTGACGTGTCTGTACTACACTCAATCTTCCTTGACAAAAAGTGGGGTGCCAATTTTCTGTTGGTACATTCTGTTTAAGTTGCATCATTCATTCAAAAGAACTACCTGTTTGAAGAAGCCACTGTGTAGCCAAACGCGTCATAGGTTCGATGGTGTAGTGGAAATTTGAACAGCATTGTTCCCTCTGATTTAAAAAAATCTGGTATTTCTTTATGGATTCTACAACGAAAGTAATGGTATTACAGCTGAACGGTATTACCTAATGCTGAAGTTTGTAACGTAGACTTCCGTACAGTAACACATTTTCTATGTTCGAACTGACATTTGGAAACGTTCATCACTTTAAAAATCTTTGCATTTCTTCTACTCGTGATGAATTGGATTGAATCTGGCGCATTCACCGAATTTTTGGGAACTTCAAAATCATCATTTTTATCTAGCTATGTCTATTTCTTCGTTTTGATGGTGAACGTAGTTTCAAAGAAAGGAAAACGTACAAGAGAAATGCAAGAATTGACGGAATACAAACATTATAATTAATGGAAACAAGTAATGTGTTTTTGCAATTTTACTTAATAATTATGATTCGTGACTCGTTCCACTACACCGTAGCTTCTTCAGACGAATGAACGTACAGAAAATAAGAATGAGAATATAAATATAAATGTTCTTAAATATTTAGAAGCTCATTGGGTTGATTCTTCTCAAGTGATTATTTATGACAGGTATATCCAATAAAATTGAGGAAAAGATTGCTCCCCATAGACACTCAATAGAGGTGAAGAGCTTGAAACGACTTGTTCTTTGATGAGTCTTCCTGAGAGTTTGTATTTGTTGATTTCTATAGTTTCCCAGATATTTAATATCTGTATGCAAAATTTCAACTTGTGGATCGAAAGAGTGATTATTTTGTAAGACATGATTCGCCTAATTTGAATCTGGATTTTCATTTGAAAAAATTCTGCTTTTATGTTCCGATATTCTAATATTAACATTTCTATGTATTCTACCAATGTCGAAATTATCACAGTCATTGCAATTCAATTAATAAATACCCGATTAATTTTTTTACCTGCTCCAGAGAACCAAAGATTATGGCGGAAAATGATTTAGGAATAAGAGAAACGCAATAAGAATTTATGTGGATCAATAACGAAGAGGAATTGTGTGAAAATCAAGGAAAGAATTGACGGCAGTGAAGTTCTCATAAACGGATAGATATAAAAACATGAGACAGAAGCATTATCGTGGAAAGTGCTGTATGAAAAAGACGATCAGAGCTGTGCGATAGAGAAGTACTGGGGTAAGTGCAGGAAAAGTGCAAAAGAAAAATGTAAGATTTGAGTGTCTTGTAAAAATCTTAATGAAATTTCTGATTATAATGTAAGTGTTAACGAATTGATGAGTATGAAAGTTCAATTATAATCTTCTACATTTCTTATATTCATGATGTGATTTATAGACTGGCAAGCTCCAAAAGTTCCGATGATAAGAGTCACTTAGTTTGGAAGAAATGACTGACCTGATCCTCTTCCATTGAATTTTTTCATTGCCTCAGTTGCGAAGGTTTTAGGTTCCTTAGGTTGGCCTTCTGATCTTCCTATCAACAGGCACTCTCATTATTGAAAACTTTTCAGTCTAACTGTGGGAAAGAGGTTAAGTCCGCTTTGCAGCATGTCAGGAAGGTTGAATACGTTATATTGAATGGACCTTTCAGTGTTTTTCAATGATCAGTTGCATGATGGCGTTACTTGATGAAATATTCCTTAAAATGAGTGTGTTTCTTTTCTCCCTGCGGATTTTATGGTCAATCTTCGAAAACTTTCAATACGTTTCTTAAAATTGTCGTCTTCAACTTTGGATGACATATCTCTACAATTATTCCACCTTTTTTATTTTTTTTCTAGAATGTTGCAGATATAACGCTCTATAAAGTATCACAGTAAAAACACTTCGAACATTCGTTATGCCAAATTTGGCTGATGGAAACGGATTAACATTATATTCAAAAGAATCGTGTGAAATACATATCTTTCTCAATACATTATATTCAGTACAACCCTACGTTGACTTAGAATGTGTTCGATTGTTTAGAAATATTTAAATGAAAATTGGTTCTCCAATTCTTTGTTACTTCTGTGAGGGTGTAAATTTGGTGAACTTCTTCTTATCAAATAAGACGCAGTCTCGGGTGCCAGTGATTTCATCAGACCCGATGATCACACCCCGAGGGGATATCTCTAAGTTTCCCTATTCACAAGAGCCTGTGAATACTTTCACAGGTCCCGGGTAGTGTCACAGTGAAGAAGGGTTCAAGGATGATCTAATATTTTAGCGATCACTAAGTAGTAGCTTCAACCGGGCTTTCATCGTTTAACACTAACGAATCATTCTGAAGGCTCTCTTTATGGTGTCACAAATCTGTAACTTAAACTTCCTTGAAACTAGTTCACTTTTCTAGTTTCATTTCTTTTCTCTTATGCTCTCAGCTTACTATTACTTCGAGGGAATCTCTGGAGGAAAACGCACCAGGGTTCGTTCAACTCTGCTTTATTTAAGATGAACTTCAGCCAACACACCAATATCATATAATACCTTCAATCAATTACGCTGTTACTTAAGAACTACCTTATTGGCTAATGCGCTGGCTCACCGGTCAATAAAGAATAATTTCTATATACAACAAAAAAAGCAACGGGAGATAACGGAAATTTCTACAGCGGTAACTTAAGCGATGCTACAGGCAAACAGACATATTATATATATCCACGGTTAATGCAAGCTAAACTAGTAAGCACTGATAACACAAAATTAAGCCTTACCGGCAGCAGTTGTACTAAAAATGTAGTAAAAGCGCAAGCAGAAGTATACAGTAAGCCAGGCACTCAAAATAAAATAAGGAAAGTAAGTACACAAGCAATAAACTGAAAAAATGGATCAAGTTGAAAACAGTCGATTATAAAAGAAAATATGTACAAACAAGTGAGTAACAGTACTCTAAAAATAAAGGTATGATCATTCAACAGGCAGATCAAACGTATTCAGTCAAAAGAACAAAAAAAAAAACGAAACCATGTGGAGGGTTCAAATTATGAGCTGACGTAACTAAATATAAGACTTCGAACTTTTCACAGAAATTACTGTTCAACGTACTTTCAGAATAGCATTAGTAACTCACTTCAAAAGAACACCCGGTATTCCATTCGGATAAGAGTCTCCAAATCGGATGAGTGTATCTAAACTGTGAAACGGAAGTTTAACACTTAAACAGAGACTGTTTCACAGAAATCCGAATATCATTTATGAAAGTTTCTGTTTTGCGTGGGTTATCCGAAATGCACAACAAAAAAAAACCAGCACGGACGAAATGAGTGATAAGGGCAAGGAGCACAGCCAATCTATTTCGCCCTACACTCAAAATGAGTACAATATCAGACGGTAATTAATTTGTGAGTGTTTTTTAGACCTCTGGCAAAATTGTTTTACAAAACGGATTGCACCACTAACCTGACCGCGCCAGCTCGTGAAACAAATCCTACCGCGTCGCGGTGCTCCAAGCCCAGGAAGACAAAGATTGCCCTCGAAAAGTAGTTAACCGACAAGTCGTCTGATCGTCCTGACGTGTCATGCTAATACGGTCCAGGCTCAGAAGGATCTGTATTCAGCAATATTCACGAAGGTACTGGAATTGTCACGAGAGAGCGCTCTCTTCCGGCTGTTTCGAGAGACGGTTTCCCTAATAAACCGAGTTAGATAATGGTGCCTACCTCTTAAAGGCTCTTTCTGTGATGCAAATTTCAAGGCTGTCCTAATGGGAAGAGAATCGACAGTTTTCAGAAGCCTACCCTACAAAATTATCTCCTAGACAAATTTTCCAGATACTTTCGATTTCGTACTAAGTCCAGTGACAGGAAAACTTAACTGGAAACTATCATTGATCTCTTATTCATTGATAAGCTTTTAGTATTCCTGAACTCATGCTTAGTTACCTGTATTATCATTTCAATGCAATTTCTTGAAAGAAGATGTGATTTGTCTGAACTATCCCTATGGCATGGAGGGTGCCTTGACAAGGTTGAGGATGACATTGAGTTTGTATAATCTGAATTTATACGGTGTGTAGATATACTGGAACGAATGAATCATTTCAAGCTGATTTGAAAGTGTGGTCTTCGTCTCAGCATAATTGTCTAAACGAAAAAATGAGTTCCACATTCAATTCCACCTCAACATAGGTCTTTTGCTCATAGGAATAAAACTTTATTTACCTTCCATTACATTGTCTAGGTACTTTATCTGAAAACAAAAATGAAAAAGACCAAAGGAACCAAATCGGAGAGATCAACATTGATAACTGCCACCGAATGTTTTTATTATTATATCCACAATAAACTAAATCTTATGAAATATTGAGAGAGATTTTCGTTTATATGCTGTCTTCAAAATTTATACAGGTTGTCTTACAACCATGAACCTGGGGTGTTTTTTAAACCTAACGGTTTTGTATATGCAGGATAAACGGCAAAATTGGTGATTCATCACACATCAGAAAACAGACGATATGTCTTATCAATTTATTAATCCTAAATTTCTTGAGACTTGGATGAGGAAAATTATCGAAAGCCTTTTGATAATCAATGAAAGCTGTATGAATATTTCTCTTCTTAGTTTGAGCTTGATTCAAAGCAGCATAATCAATTACAAGTTGCTCTTTAGTACCAAGGTGTTTTTTTCTACATCCTGTTTGATGTTAGATTAGATTAGTAGCTTTGCCTAGTGTGAGAAGTGAGTAGGTAAAATGTGCGAAAAAGGCTAGAGAGTATTGAACTGGAATAAAAACCACATGAAAGAGCGGGAGTATTTGGCGAAACGACAGGACGGAAGAATAAGCAGGTTCAAATTCTCGGTGAAAAAAGTCGTTCGTAGAGGCAACAGGACTGTGAAAGATATATTTCAGGTAATGAGAATTTATGAAGAGGAAAGAAATACAGAGATTGAGTAAGGAAGAACAGTTCTTCAGAAAATTGTGAAGAAGGAACAGAAACAAAGGCGGAAAATGATATAAGAAGATGAAAAGCGCAATAAGAATATACTAAGAAGAAAAAGAAAGAGGGAGAGCGGGAAAATCAAGGAAAGAATTGACGGTAAGCCAGATCTAAGGATAGCATAAATATCAAGACGAGATACAGATGCTCAAGCGTAGATAATGATGTATGGTAGAGACGTTAGTGTTTAGATCTGTGAGACAGCACATTGCTAGTGTAAATGCAAGAAATGTGCAAGACGAGAATGTGAATGGAGAGAGCCTTGGTAAAATCTCGTGAAAGCGTTTCAGAGAAATATCCCGATCAAGGGAATGATAGAATAATGCCTATTGAGAGTTTGGGAGGAAGTGGTCTGCTTAAAATATGAAACGTAAATGTGGCAGAAGTACAGAAGTAAGTAAACGAGAAAAACTATGAGCTTGGCCTAGGGAATGTAGTGAGCAATAGAAATGTGAAATGGCTAGAGAGTATTGAACAGGAATGAAGTACAACAGGAATGAGCAGAGATAATTGGCTAAACGACAGAGCGGAAGTGATTGGCGAAACGACAGTGCGGAAGAATATGCAGGTTCCAATTCTCGGTGAAAAAAATCGTTCGTAGAGGCAAAAGGAATGTAGAATAGATATGGTAATGAGAGGTAATGAGACACTTACGTCTCTACCATACAGCACTTTCTACGCTTGAGCTCTTGTCTCTCGTTTTAATATTTATGCTATCCTTAGATCTTGCTTACCGTCAGTTCTTTCCTTGATTTTCACGCTATCCCTCTTTGTTATTATTTCTAGTGTATTCCTATTGCGCTTCTCATTTTCTAGATCATTTTATGCCTTTGTCTTCTGTTCCTTCCTTACACTTCGCTGAAGAACTGTTCTTCCCTCCTCATTCTCTGAATTTCTCTACTCTTCAAAGTCTCTCCATACCTGAAACATCTCTTTTACTTTCCTTTCGTCTCTATGAACGACTTTTTTCTCCGAGAATTTGAACCTGCATATTCTTCCGCACTGTCGTTTCGCCAATTGCTTCCGCTCGTTCCTGTAGTTCCTCATTCCTGTTCAATACTCTCTAGCCTTTTTCTCACATTTCACTTACTCACTACCTTCACTAGGCAAAACTCCTAATTTTCCTCGTTAACTTACTGACTTCAGTCACATTTACGATTCATATTTCAAGCAGTCCACTTCCTTCCAAACCCTCATTTGTCATCATTCTCTCATTTTATCGATCGGGATATTTCTCTGAAATGCTTTCCAGAGATTTTCCCAAAGCTCTCATCATTCACATTCTCCTCTCGCATATTTCTTGCACTTACTCCAGCAATGTGCTATCGAACAGATCTAAACACTTACGTTCTACAATACAGCACTTTCTACGCTTGAGCTTTTGTCTCTAGTTTCAATATTCATGCTAACATTAGATCATGCTAACCGTCAATTCTTTCCTTGATTTTCACGCTGTCCCTTTTTGTTATTCCTCCTAATAAATTCTTATTGCGCTTCTCATCTTCCTAGATCATTTTCCTAGGATCTAGGCTGCGAAGTACAGCAGTGAGTTAATGAGGAAAATTAGGAGCTTGGCCTAGTGAAAGTAATGAGTAAGTGAAATGTGGGAAAAAGGCTAGAGAGTATTGAACAGGAACAGGAATAAAGAACTACATGAAAGGGCGGAAGTAATTGGCGAAACGACAGGGCGGAAGAATATGCAAGTTCAATTTCTCGGTGAAAAAAGTCGTTCGTAGAGACAAAAGGAATATGAGAGAGATATTTCAGGTAATGAGAAACTTTTACTCATTGCACCGCCATAAAGATTATTAATGTCTTTATAGAGTGTGTATTTTCTAGGAATTTGAGGGTTTAAATCCCTCACATATCTGTTATCACTTTCAGAGTAATTGTTTGAACATTGGCATATTTTTCCACGTATACCCCTTTCTAGAAAGTTTACCATCGTGATATCTTTGATAAGCTCTAATTTACCCTTTGTATACTTGAGCATGCAGTGTCAGGTATACGAGGATGAATTGACATAGCTTGATGGGTGAGATGATACAGAAACATGAGCTCAGAAAGTGCTGAATGAAAAGGACCTGAGTGTTTTCAACTGTGTGATAGCATATTGATTGAGAAAGTGCAGGACATGTGCAAGAGGAGAATGTGAAGTGAGTGCCTTGAAAAAATTTTAGAAAAGCATAAATAGTGAGAGCCTAAGGAAAATTACAGGATAGCATTCCAGAGGAATATACCGATCAATAAAATGAGAAAATGATGTCGAATGAGAGTATGGGAGGAAGTGGTCTGCTTGAAATATGAAACGTAAATGTGGCAGAAGTCAGGAAGTTAACGAGGAAAATTAGGAGCTCGGCCTAGTGTAAGTAGTGAGTAAGTGAAATACGAGAAAAAGGCTAGACAGTATTGAAAAGGAATAAAGATTTACAGGAAAGAGCGGCAGTATTTGGCGAAACGACAGGGCGAAAGAATAAGCAGGTTCAAATTATCGGTGGAACAAGTCGTTTGTAGGGGCAAAAGGAATGTAAAAGAGATATTCCAGGTAATGAGAGACTTTGAAGGGGAAAGAAATACAGAGAATGAGTTGGGAAGAACAGTTCTTCAGAGAAGTGTGAGAAAGGAACAGAAGACAAAGGCGGAAAATGATCTAGGAAGATGAGAAGCGCAATTAGAATTCATTAGCAGGAATGACAAAGAGGAAGAGCGTGAAAATCAATGAAAGAATCGACGGTAGGCAAGATCTAAGTATAGCATAAATATTAAAACGAGTGACAAAAGCTCAAGCGTAGTAAGTGCTGTATGAGAGACGTAAGTGTTTAGATCTGTGCGATAGCACATTGCTAGAGTAAGTGCAAGACATGTGCAAGAGGAGAATGTGAATGGTGAGAGCCCTGGGAAAATCTGAGGAAAGCGTTTCAGAGAAATATCCCGATCATTAAAATGAGAGTTTGGGAGGAAGTAGTCTGCTTAAAATATGAAACGTAAATGTGGCAGAAGTACAGAAGTGAATAAACGAGGAAAATAAGGAGCTTGGTCTTGGGAAAGTAGTGAGTAGGTGAATTGTGAAAACAAGTCTAGAGAGTATTGAACAGGAATAAAGATCTACAGGAAAGAGCGGAAGTAATTGGCGAAACGACAGGACGTAAGAATATGCAGGTTCAAATTCTCGTTGATAAAAGCCGTTTGTAGAGGCAAAAGATATGTAAAAGAGATATTTCAGGTAATGAGAGACTTTGAAGAGGAAAGGAGTTTAGAGAATGGGTAAGGAGGAACAGTTCTTCTGAAAAGTGTGAAGAAGGAACAGAAGACAAAGGCGGAAAATGATCTAGGAAGATGAAGGAAGAAAGAAGAAGAGAGGAACAGCGTGAAAATTAAGGAAATAATTGACGGTTGGCACGATCTAGGGATAGCATAAATACACATTTCACTAGCTCACTACTTTCACTAGGGAGTATTCCTTTCCTCTTCAAAGTTTCTCATTACCATAAATATCTCTTTCATATTCCTTTTGACTCTACGAACAACTTTTTCCACCGAGAATTTGACCTTGCATTTTCTTCCACCCTGTCGTTTCGCCAATTACTTCCGCCCTTCCATGCGGTTCTTCATTCCTGTTCAATACTCTCTAGCCTTTCTCTCACTTTTCACTTACTCACTATTTTCACTAGGCCACGCTCCTGTACTTCTGTTACATGTACGTTTCATATTTCAATCAGACCACTTCCTCCCAAACTCTCATTTGGCATCATTCTCTCATTTTATTGATCGAGTAATTTCTTTGAAACGCTTTCCTGAGATTTTACCAAGGCTCCCACCATTCACATTCTCCTCTTGCACATTTCTTGCACTTACTCTAGCAATGTGCTGTCGCACAGATCTGAATACTTACGTCTCTACCATTTCTCTACGCTTTCTACGCTTGAGCTTTTGTCTCTCGTTTCAATATATAAGCTATCCTTAGATCTTGTTAACCGTCAATTATTTCCTAGATTTCCACGCTGTCCCTCTTCGTTATTCTTCCTAGTAAATTCTTATTGCGCTTCTCATATCCCTAGATCGTTTTCGCCTTTGTCTTCTGTTCCTTCTTTTCGTGCAAGAAATGTGCATGAGGAGAATGTGCATGGTGAGAGCTTTGGAAAAATCTCAGGAAAGCGTTACAGAGAAATATCCCGATCAATGAAATGATAGAATAATGCCAAATGAGAGTTTGGGAGGAAATGCTTGAAATATGAAACGTAAGTGTGGCAGAAAAACAGAAGTACGTAAACGAGGAAAATTAGGTGCTTGGCCTAGAGAATGTTGTGAATAAAAGAAATGTGAGAAAATAGCTAGAGAGTATTGAACAGGAATGAAGAACTACATGATAGAGCGGAAGTAATTGGCGGAACGACAGGGCGGAAGAAGATGCAGGTTCAAATTCTCGGTGAAAAAAGTCGTTCGTAGAGGCAAAATTAATGTAAAAGAGATATTTCAGGTAATGAGAGACTCTGAAGAGGAGCAATTCAGAGAATGAGTAGGGAAGAACAGTTCTTCAAAGAAGTGAGAGGAAGGAACAGAAGACAAAGACGGAAAATGGTCTAGAAAGATAGGAAGCGCAATAAGACTTTATTAGGAAGGATAACGAAGAAGGACAGTGTGAAATTCAAGGAAAGAATTGACTGTACGCAAGATCTAAGAATAGCATAAATATTAAAACGAGAGACAGAAGCTCAAGCGTAGAAAGTGCTGTATGGTAGAGACGTAAGTTTTTAGATCTGTGCGACAGCACATTACTAGGGTAAATGCAAGAAATGCGCAAGAGGAGAATGTGAATGGTGAGAGTCCTGGGAAAATCTTGTTTCGTAATAAATGTAGTCGGCCCGGCCTTTGCCTGCCGCTCGAGAGCCCCCGTCCCGGTTCAAACACATTCCATCCCCTCTATTTTGACCGAAAAGTGCCTCACGCGTTTAGTATGTATACACTAGCAGGCCGGCAGATCTACCTTGTAAATCAAACACCTAGACGGGCAGATCTGCATTGCACCCAAAAACGCCTATGTGGGCAGATCTACCTTGTATATCAAATTCCTAGGTTGGCAGAACTACCTTTTATATTAAACGCCTAGGCGGGAAGATCGATGTTATATATAAAACGCTTAGGAGTGCAAATCTACCTCGTAATTCAAACGCCTAGACAGACAGTAGTACCTCACATCCCCAAACGCCCCTATGCGCCCCGAAAAACATCGCGCATAAACTCCTTGAACTATCTTTGGCCTTCAAACGTCCAGAACTATCCGGCGTCCGAACATCCTCACGACTCAAACCACCTTGCACCCAGAACTACTTTGTTATGAACGCTCAAGCGCCCCACAGTGTCTTACGCCTAAAACTTGTACACTTCGAGCCACCCCGCGCCTCTATTGGTCAAGCCCTCTGAAGGTCGACACGCCTTGAACACCCAGTGCCCAAAACCAACCTTGCGCTTTGAACAACTGGGCACTCCGACTCTTCCGGCGAAAGAGTTTCTAGAAACCTCAAACGCCTAAGCTCCTTGAACGTTCCATCATCTGCCTTCCTGAATTACCTAGCAACTGACTGTTCTTCCCTACTCATTCTCTGTATTTTTTTCATATCCAAAGTCTCTCATTACCTGAAATATCTCTTTCACATTGCTTTTGTCTCTACGAACGACTTTTTTTCACCGAGAATATGAACTTGCATAATCTTCCGCCCTGTCGTGTCGCCAATTGCTTCCGCTCTTTCATTTAGTTCTTTATTCCTGTTCAATAATCTCTAGCCTTTTTTCTACACATTTCACTGGCTCACTACTTTCACTAGGCCAAGCTCCTTATATTCCTCGTTAACTTACTACTGTACTTCTGACACATTTACGTGTTTTACCACTTCCTCCCAAACCCTCATTTGGCATCATTCTCTCATTTTATTGATCGGGTTATTTCTCTGAAACGCTTTCCTGAGATTTTACCAAGGCTCCCACCATTCACATTCTCCTCTTGCACAGTTCTTGCACTTGATCTAGCAATGTGATATCGCACAGATCTGAACACTCACGTCTCTACCATACAGCACTTTCTACGCTTGAGCTCTTGTCTCTCGTTTTAAGGCGAAAGGAATACTAAAAGGATATTGCAGGTAATAAGAGACATTGAATAGGTAAGAAAGGCAGAGATAGAGTACGAAAGAACAGTTCTTCAGAAAAGTGTGAAGTAGGAACAGAAGGCAGAGGCGGAAATGATCTAGGAATATAAGAAGCGCAATACGAATATCCTAGGAAGAATAACAATCAAACCTTATCATATAGAGTCGTGAGTAATTTTTTTCTGTTTGGAATTTGGTGGAGTAAAAATTTCAGGACAGAAATATAAATCACTGTGACGATCATGAATATGTGTGGGATATTCCAAGTTTACCTCCAGAAAATAACTAACTGCATTCTCATCGGGAATCGTAGTAACGTCAAAGTCAGTATCACCAAATTCAAAACCTCCATAGGGAAGACTTTAACTCATTGCACTGACATAAAGATTATTATTGTCAGTATGGAGTGTGTATTTTGTAGGAATTTGACGGTTTAAATCTCTCATACATTTGTTATTACTTTCAGAGTGATTGTTTGAACATTGGCATATTTCTCCACGTATACCCCTTTCCAGAAAGTTAACCATCGTGATATCTTTGATAAGCTCTTATTCACACTTCGTATATGTGAGCCTGCAGTCTCAGTTATTCGAGGGTAAAGTGACGTAGCTAGATGGGTCAGACGAGACGAGAGCTGTATGAAAAGGACCTAAGTATTTTGAACTGTGTGATAGCACATTGCTTGAAAACGAGCAGGAAATGTGCAAGATAGGAATGTGAAACGTGAGTGCCTTAAGGAATTCATAGGGAAGCGTTTCGGAGGAATATCCCGATAGATAATATGAGAGAAAAATGCCAAATAAGAGTTTGGGAGGAAGTGGTCTGCTCAAAATATGGAACAAAAATTCGGCAGAAGTACAGAAGCGAGTAAACGAGGAAGACAAGGAGCTGGGCCTAGAGAAAATGGTGAGTATTTGTGATATGAGGAAAAGGTAAAAAGGCATCAAACAGGAGATAAGAACTACAGCAATGAGCGGAAGTAATTTGCGAAGCAGCCGAGCGGAAGAGTATGCTGGTCAAATTTCTCAGTGGAAAAAGTCTTTGGTTAAGGCGGAAGGAATGTGAAAGAGATATTGCAGGTAAAAGGTGACTTTGATGGGGTAAAGAAGACAAAAATGTGTAGGGTAGAACAGTTTCGCAGAGGAGTGTGAGGTAGGAACAGAAGACAAAGGCAGAAAATGATCTAGGAATATGAGAAGCGCAATAAGAATTTATTATTAAGAATAATAAGAATAACAGAGGGACAGTGTGAAAATCAAGAAAAATATTGACGGTAAGCAAGTTCTAGGAAAGTTATAAATAAATATATAAAATAAGAAACAGTAGCATGAGCTTAGAAATTGCGGTATGAAAAGGGCGTAAGTTGTTAGATCTGTGCGATAGCACTTTATTTTAGTAAGTGCAGGAAAAGTGCAAGAGGATAATGTTATTGTTGAGTACTTTGAGAAAATCTTAGGAAAGTGTTTCAGGGAAATATCACAATCAATAAAATGAGAGAAAAATGCGAAATGAGAATTTTAGAGGAAGTGGTCTGCTTCAAATATGGAACGAAAATGTGGCTGAAGTACAAAATTAAGTAAACGAGGAAATTGAGGAACTGGGCCTAGAGAAAATAGTGAGTAAGTGAAATGCGAGAAGAAGGCTAGAGATAATGGAACAGGAAGGAATACAGATTTTCAGGAAAGAGCGGAAGTAATTGGTGAAACGACAGAACGGAAGAATATGCAGGTTCAAATTCTCGGTGAAAAAAATTGATGGTTGAGGCAGAAGGAATGTGAAATAGATATTGCAGGTAATAAGAGAATTTGAAGAGAAAAGACAGACAGAGAATGAGAAAGGAAGAACAGTTCTTCAGAGAAGTGTGAAGTAGAAACAGAAGACAAAGGCGGAAAATGATCTAGGAATATGAGAAGCGCAATGAAAAGTTCTTAGGAAGAATAACAAAGAGGGTTCCTTATCATATAGAGTTGTGAGTGATTTTTTCTGTTTGGAATTTGATGGAGTACGAGTTTCAGGACAGATGTATTCTGTGGGAATTTGAGGGTTTAATTCCCTCACATATCTGTTATCACTTTCAGAGTAATTGTTTGAACAATGGCATATTTCTCCACGTATACCCCTCTCCAGAAAGTTTACCATCGTGATATCTTTGATAAGCTCTAATTTACACTTTGTATACTTAAGCATGCAGTCTCAGATATATATGGGTAAAGTAACGTAGGTAGATGGGTGAGATGATACAGAAACATGAGCTCAGAAAGTGCTGAATGAAAAGGACCGAAGTGTTTTGAACTGTGCATATTGATTGAGAAAGTGCAGGACATGTGCAAGAAGAGAATGTGAAAAGTGAAGGCCTTGAAAAAATTTTAGAAAAGCATTTCGGAGAAATATCCCGATAAATAAAATGAGAGAAAAATGCCAAATGAGAGTTTGGGAAAAATTATTCTGCTTAACATATAAAACGAAAATTCGGCAGAAGTACAGAATTGAGTAAACGAGGAAAATGAGGAACTGGGCCATGATAAAAAAGTATGTATTTGTTATATATGAGGAAAATGCAAGAGAGAATCAAACAGGAGGAAAGAACTACAGAAACGAACGGAAGTAATAGGCGAAACGGCAGAGCGGAAAAATAGGCAGGTCCAAATTCTCTGTGAAAAAAGTCGTTTGTTAATGCGAAAGGTATACGAAAGAGATATTGCAGGTAATGAGAGACTTTGAAGAGATAAGAATGACAGAGATTGAGTACGAAAGAACAGTCCTTCTGAAAAAAGTGGGGCAGGAACAGAAGACAAGGGCGGAAATGATCCAGGAATATGATAAGCGAAATAACATTATTTAAGGAAAAATAACAAAGAGATTCCTTATCATATAGAGTCGTGAGTAATTTTTTCTTTTTTAAAATTTGGTGGAGTACGAGTTTCAGGACAGAAACGGTTTATCACTGTGACGATCATGAATATGTTTGGGATATTCCAAGTTTACCTCCTGTTAATAACCGACTGGATTTTCATCGGGAATCGTAGTTACGTCAAAGTCAGTATCACCAAATTCAAAACCACCATAGGGAAGACTTTGTTTCATTGCACTGCCATAGAGATTATTAATGTCAGTAAAGAGCGTGTATTTTGTAGGAATTTGAGGGTTTAAATCCCTCATATATTTGTTAATACCTTCAGAATATTTGTTAGAACATTGGCATATTCGTCCACGTATACCCCTTTCTGGAAAGTTTACCATCGTAGTATCTTTGATAAGCTTTTATTTACACTTCGTATTTTAGAACATGCAGTCTCAGTTATATGGGAGTGAAGTGTAATAGCTAGTTGGGTCAGATGAGACAGAAACATGAGCTTAGAAAGTGCTGTATGAAAGGGACCTAATTGTTTTGAACTCTGTGATAGCACATAGATTGGGAAAGTGCGGGAAATGTGCAAGAGGAGAATGTGAAGGGTGAGAACCTCTAGATAATCTTGGGAAACTGTTTCATAGAAACATTGCGATTAACAAAATGAGAGAAAAATACCAAATGAGAGTTTGGGAGGAAGTGGTATGCATTGAAAACGGAAACAAAATGCGGCAGAGTAATTCAGAAGCCAGTAAACGAGAAAAATGAGGAAATGGGCCAAAAGGTAAAAGTGAGTAGATGAAATGTGAGGAAAAGCCTAGAGAGTATAGAACAGGTATAAAGAACAACAGGGAATAGCGGAAGTAGTAGGCGAAACGACAGGGCGGACGAATATGCAGAAAGTAGGAACAGAAGACAAAGGCAGAACATAAATATCAAAACGAGAGATAAAATCTCAAGTGTAAAAAGTGCTGTATGGTAGAGACGTAAGTGTTCAGATCTGTGCGACAGCACATTGCTAGAGTAAGTGCAAGAAATGTGCAAGAGGAGAATGTGAATAGTGAAAGCCTTGGGAAAATCTCAGGAAAGCATTTCAGAGAAATATACCGATCAATAAAATCAGAGAATGCCAAATGAGAGTATGGGAGGAAGTGGTCTGCTTGAAATATGAAACGTAAATGTGGCAGAAGTCAGAAAGTTAACGAGGAAAATTAGGAGCTTGGCCTAGTGAAAGTAGTGAGTAAGTGAAATACGAGAAGAAGGCTAGAGAGTATTGAAAAGGAATAAAGAACTACAGGAAAGAGCGGCAGTATTTGGCGAAACGACAGGGCAAAAGAATAAGCAGGTTAAAATTCTCGGTGAAACAAGTCGTTTGTAGGGGCAAAAGGAATGTTAAAGAGATATTCCAGGTAATGAGAGACTTTGAAGGGGAAAGAAATACAGAGAATGAGTAGGGAAGAACAGTCATTCAGAGAAGTGTGAGGAAGGAACAGAAGACAAAGGCGGAAAATGATCTAGGAAAATGAGAAGCGCAATTAGAATTCATTAGCAGGAATGACAAAGAGGGAGAGCGTGAAAATCAATGAAAGAATCGACGGTAGGCAAGTTCTAAGGATAGCATAAATATTAAAACGAGAGACAAAAGCTCAAGCTTAGAAAGTGCTGTATGAAAGAGACGTAAGTGTTTAGATCTGTGCCGCACTTTGGTTCCGTTCCCAATGCATACCACTTCCTCCCAAACTCTCATTTGGTATTTTTCTCTTCTTTTGTTGATCGGAATGTTTCTATGTAACAGTTTCCCAAGATTATCTCGAGGCTCTCACCATTCACATTCTCCTCTTGCACATTTCCCGCACTTTCCCAATCAATGTGCTATCACTCAGTTCAAAACAATTAGTTCCCTTTTATACAGCACTTTCTAAGCTCATGTTACTGTCTCATCTGACCCATCTAGCTAGGACACTTCACCCTCATATAACTGAGACTGCATGTTTAAGTATACGAAGTGTAAATAAGAGCTTATCAAAGAGATTACAATGGTAAAATTTCTGGAAAGGGATATACGTGGAGGAAATTGCCAATGTTCGAACAAATATTCTGAAAGTGATAACAGATATGTGAGGGAATTAAACCCTCAAATTCCTACAAAATACACGTTTTTACTGACATTTATAATCTCTATGGCAGTGCAATGAAACAAAGTCTTCCCTATGGAGGTTTTGAATTTGGCGATACTGCCTTTGACGTTACTACGATTCCCGATGAAAATCCAGTTGGTTATTTACAGGAGGTAAACTTGGAATATTCCAAACATATTCATGATCTTCACAGTGATAAACCCTTCTGTCCTGAAACTCGTACTCTATCAAATTTCAAAAAAGAAAAAATTACTCACGACTCTATATGATAAGGAATCTCTTTTTTATTTTTCCTAAAATAATGTTGTTTCATATTCCTGGACCATTTACGCCTTTGTCTTCTGTTCCTGCTTCACACTTCTCTGAAGGACTGTTCTTTCGAACTCAATCTCTGTCATTCTTACCCTTTCAAAGTCTCTCATTACCTGCAATATCTCTTTTGTATACCTTCGCATTAACAAACGACTTTCGTCACTGAGAATTTGGATCTGCATATTTTTCCGCTCTGCCGTTTCGCCTATTACTTCCGTTTGTTTCTGTAGTTCTCTCCTTCTGTTTGATTCTCTCTTGCATTTTCCTCATATCACAAATACCCCACTTTTTTATCATGGCCCAGTTCCTCATTTTCCTCGTTTACTCAATTCTGTACTTCTGACGAATTTTCGTTTCATATGTTGAGCAGAATAATTTTTCCCAAACTCTCATTTGGTATTTTTCTCTCATTTCATTTATCGGGATATTTCTCTGAAATGCTTTTCTAAAATTTTTTCAAGGCACTCACTTTTCACATTCTCCTCTTGCACATGTCCTGCACTTTATCAATCAATATGCACAGTTCAAAACACTTAGGTCCTTTTCATTCAGCACTTTCTGAGCTCATGTTTCTGTATCATCTCACCCATCTAGATACGTCACTTTACCCTCGTATACCTGAGACTGCATGCTCAAGTATACAAAGTGTAAATTAGAGCTTATCAAAGAAATCACGATGGTAAACTTTCTGGAAAGGGGAATACGTGGAGAAATATGCCAATGTTCAAACAATTACTCTGAAAGTGATAACAGATATGTGAGGGAATTAAACCCTCAAATTCCTAAAGAATACACACTCTATACCGACATTACTAATCTTTATGGCGGTGCAATGAGTCAAAGTCTTCCCTATGGTGGTTTCGAATTTGATGATACTGACATTGACGTTACTACGATTCCTGTTGAGAATCTAGTTGGCTATTTAAAGGAGGTAAACTCGGAATATCCAAAATATATTCATGATCGTCATAAATATTCACCGATCTGTCCTGAAACTCGTACTCCATCAAATTCCAAACAGAAAAAATCACTCACGACTCTATACGATAAGGAACCCTCTTTGTTATTCTTCCTAAGAACTTCTCATTGCGCTTCTCATATTCCTAGATCATCTTCCACCTTTGTCTTCTGTTCCTACTTCACACTTCTCTGAAGAACTGTTCTTCCTTACTCATTCTCTGTCTGTCTTTCCTCTTCAAAGTCTCTTATTACCTGCAATATCTATTTCACACTCCTTCTGCCTCAACCATCAACTTTTTTCACCGAGAATTTGAACCTGCATATTCTTCCGCTCTGTCGTTTTACCAATTACTTCCGCTCTTTCCTGAAATTCTGAATTCCTTCCTGTTCAATAATCTCTAGCCTTCTTCTCGCATTTCACTTACTCACTATTTTCTCTAGGCCCAGTTCCTCAATTTCCTCGTTTACTTCCTTTTGTACTTCTGCCACCTTTTCATTCCATATTTGAAGCAGACCACTTCCTCCCAAATTCTCATTTCGCATTTTTCTCTCATTTTATTGATTGTGATATTTCTCTGAAACACTTTCCTAAGATTTTCTCAAAGTACTCAACAATAACATTATTCTTTTGCACTTTTCCTGCACTTACTAAAATAAAGTGCTATTGCACAGATCTAAACACTTACGTCCTTTTCATACAGCACTTTCTAAGCTCATGCTACTGTCTCTTATTTTATATATTTATTTATAACTTTCTTAGAACTTGCTTAGCGTCTATATTATCCTGATTTATATTTCTGCCTGAAACTCGTACTCCACCAAATTCCAAACAGAAAAAAATTACTCACGACTCTATATGATAAGGAACCCTCCTTGTTATTCTTCCTAAGAAATTCCTATTGCGCATCTTATATTCCTAGATCATTTCCGCCTCTGCCTTCTGTTCCTACTTCACACTTTTCTGAAGAACCGTTTTTTCGTACTCAATCTCTGTCTTTCTTATTTCTTCAATGTCTCTTATTACCTGCAATATCCTTTTCGTATTCCTTTCGCCTTAACAAACAGCTTTTTTCACAGAGAATTTGAACCTGCATATTCTTCCGTCCAGTCGTTTCGCCAATTACTTCCGCTATTTCCTGTAGTGCATTATACCTGTTCTATACTCTCAAACTCTCATTTGGCATTTTTCTCTCATTTTATTTATCGGGATATTTCTCCGAAAAGCTTTCCTGAGATTTTCTCAAGGCACTCACGTTGCACATTCTCGACTTGCACATTTCCTGCACTTTCTCGATCAATATGCTATCACACAGTTGAAAACACTTAGGTCCTTTTCTGTCTCATCTCACCCATCTAGCTAAGTAGTTAGCGATCAACTAAAGAAGCAATCAGATTTAACTTAAACAGTGAACTTATCGCAGAATTATTTTGAAAGTACAATAAATAAAAAGAATTCGGATATATCAGCTAATTCCAGAACACTTTTGTATACCCTAAACTCAATTGAAAATATAAATGAAGCTATGAAACATTTATCGGATACAATTGAACTGAAGCTGATGGAATCTAACAATAATTTGATGACTTTTGGGTTAGCCTATCATGAGTTCAAAGATGGTATGACTAATCGTGTGACTGCACTGGAAACTGATGTACTTGAAAACGATAAAATGATAATATCCAATGAAGAACAAACGAGGAAACTATTGAAAAATATTCAGGATGTTGAACAAACAATTGAACCTTTATTAAGTATCGAAGAGAGATTGGAATTACTCTACATTACTATCAATACAATGAATGATGAATTTAAGAAGATGAGTAGTGAGTTTTCATCTAGTGCCTCTGAAGCTACTACGCTGACTGTTCTACCACCAATTCGGTCTAACAATGAACCACTCGAATGAAAAAATACAAGTTGTTAACGAACAACACAAGCCGACTCGAAAGAATTTTCCACGTTGACGTACTGTTATAAAGGCAATCGATGACTTATGGCAATGTGATTTGGCTCAATTGGATCTCTATGCCAACAAGAATAGAAAACATAAATTCATTCTAGTTGTTATTGGGCATGCATTGAATACGCAACAAAAATGCGTCAGAGAAATACAGATATGTGAGGAAAAGGCTAGAGAGTATAAAACAGGTATAAAGAATTACATTGAATAGCGGAAGTAATTGGCGAAACGACAGGGCGGAAGAATATGCATGTTCAAATACTCAGTGAAAAAAGCCGTTTGTTAAGGCGAAAGGAATGCGAAAGAGATATTGCAGGTAAATTCTTATTGCGCTTCTCATCTTCCTAGGAAATTTTCCTAGGATCCAGACTGCGAAGTACAGCAGTGAGTTAACGAGGAAAGTTAGGAGCTTGGCCTAGTGAAAGTAATGAGTAGGTGAAATGGGGGAAAAAGGCTAGAGGGTATTGAACTGGAATGAAGAACTACATGAAAGAGCGGAAGTAATTGGCGAAACGACAAGGCGCAAGAATATGCAGGTTAAAATGTTAAAGAGATATTTCAGGTATAGGGAGACTTTGAAGGCGAAAGAAATACAGAGAATGAGTAGGTAAGAACAGTTCTTCAGCGAAGTGTGAGAAAAGAACAAAGGACAAAGTCAAAAATAATCTAGGAAGATGAGAAGCCGAATGAGAACGACATGAAAGCGCGGAAGTAATTGGCGAAACGACAAGGCGGAAGAATATGCAAGTTCAATTTCTCGGTGAAAAAAGTCGTTTGTAGAGACAAAAGGAATATGAGAGAGATATTTCAGGTAATGAGAAACTTTGACTCATTGCACCGCCATAAAGATTATTAATGTCTTTATAGAGTGTGTATTTTGTAGGAATTTGAGGGTTTAAATCCCTCACATATCTGTTATCTATTTCAGAGTAATTGTTTGAACATTGGCATATTTTTCCACGTATACCCCTTTCCAGAAAGTTTACCAACGTGATATCTGTGATAAGCTCTAATTTACACTTTGTATACTTGAGCATGCAGTCTAAGGTATACGAGGATAAATTGACATAGCTTGATGGGTGAGATGATGCAGAAACATGAGCTCAGAAAGTGCTGAATGAAAGGACCTAAGTGTTTTGAACTGTGTGATAGCATATTGATTGAGAAAGTGCAGGACATGTGCAAGAGGAGAATGTGAAAAGTGAATGCCTTGAAAAAATTTTAGAAAAGCATAAATGGTGAGAGCCTAGGGAAAATCGCAGGAAAGCATTTCAGAGAAATATACCGATCAATAAAATGAGAGAATGATGCGAAATGAGAGTATGGGAGGAAGTGGTCTGCTTGAAATATGAAACGTAAATGTGGCAGAAGTCAGTAAGTTAACGAGGAAAATTAGGAGCTTTGCCTAGTGAAAGTAGTGAGTAAGTGAAATGCCAGAAAAAGGCTAGAGGGTATTGAACTGGAATGAAGAACTAAATGAAAGAGCGGAAGTAATTGGCGAAACGACAAGGCGGAAGAAAATGCAGGTTAAAATTCTCGGTGAAAAACTTCGTTCGTAGAGGCGAAATAAATGTAAAAGAGATATTTCAGAAAATAAGAGACTTTGAAGGCAAAAAAAAATACAGAGAATGAGTAGGGAAGAACAGTTCTTCAGCGAAGTGGAGAATGTGAATGGTGAGAGCATTGGTTAAATCTCAGGAAAGCGTTTCAGAGAAATATCCCGATCGATAAAATGAGAGAATGATGCCGAATGAGGGTTTGTGAGGAAGTGGTCTGCTTGAAATATGAAACTTTAATGTGGCAGAAGTACAGCAGCAAGTAAACCAGGAAAATTAGGAGCTTGGCCTGGTGAAAGTGGTGAGTAAGTGAAAAATGAGAAAAAGGCTAGAGTATTGATCAGGAATGAAGAACTACATGAAAGAGCAGAAGTAATTGGCGAAACGACAGGGCGGAAGAATATGCAAGTTCATATTCTCGGTGAAAAAAAGTCGTTAGTAGAGACAAAAGGAATGTAAAAGAGATATTTCAGGTAATGAGAGACTTTGAAGAGGAAAGAAATACACAGAATGAGTAAGGGACAACAGTTCTTCAGAAAAGAAGGAACGAAGACAGAGGCGGAAAATAATCTAGGGTGATGAGAAGATCTAAGAATAGCATAAATATAAAAACGAGAGACAAGATCTCGAGCGTAGAAAATGCAGTATGGTAGAGACGTAAGTGTTCAGATAAGTGCGATAGCACATTGCTAGAGTAAGTGCAAGAAATGTGCAAGAGGAGAATGTGAATGGTGGGAGCCTTGGTGAAATCTCAGGAAAGCGTTTCAGAGAAATAACCCGATCAATAAAATGAGAGAATGATGCCAAATGAGGGTTTGGGTTAGATTAGCAATGGGAGAATTTTGTTTCGAAAAAAATCAGTCAACCAGGCCTTCGCTTGCCGCTCGAGAGCCCCCTTCCCCGTTCAACCACATTCCATCCTCTCTCTTATTGTGCTTCTCATTTTCCAAGATCATTTTCCGCCTTTTCTTCTGTTCCTTCCTCACACATCTCTGAAGAACTGATCTTCCCTTTCATTCTCTGTATTTCTTTCTCCTTTAAAGTGTCGCATTACCAGAAATATCTCTTTTACATTCTTTTTTCCTCTACGAACGAATTTTTTCACCGAGAATTTGAACCTGCATATTCTTCCGCCCTGTCGATTCGTCAAATACTTCCGCTCTTTCTTGTAGATCTTTATTCCTGTTCAATACTCTCTAGCCTTCTTCTCACATTTCACTGACTCACTTCTTTCATTAGGCCAAGCTCCTGATTTTCCTCGTTAACTTGTTGACTTCTGCCACATTTACGTTTCATATTTCAAGCAGACCACTTTCTCCCAAACCATTATTAGGCATCATTCTCTCATTTTATTGATTGGATATTTCTCTGAAACGCATTCTCTGAGATTTTCCCAAGGCTCTCACTATTTACATTCTCTTCTTGCACATTTCTTTCACTTACTCTAGCAATGTGCTCTCGCACAGATCTGAGCACTTACATCTCTACCATACAGCACTTTCTACGCTTGAGCTTATGTCTCTCGTTTTAGTATTTATGCTATCCCTAGATCGTGCCTACCGTCAATTCTTTCCTTGATTTTCACGCTGTTCCTCTCTTCTTCTTTCTTCCTTCATCGTCCTAGATCATTTTCCGCCTTTGTCTTCTGTTCCTTCTTCACACTTTTCTGAAGAACTGTTCCTCCTTACTCATTCTCTGTATTTCTTTCCTCTTCAAAGTCTCTCATTACCTGAAATTTCTCTTTTACATATCTTGTGCCCCTACAAACAACTTTTCTCAACGAGAATTTGAATCTGCATATTCTTATGTCCTGTCGTTTCACCAATTACTTCCGCTCTTTCATGTAGATCTTTATTCCTGTTCAATACTCTCTAGCCTTGTTTTGACAATTCACTTACTCACTACTTTCCCTAGGCCAAGCTCTTAATTTTCCTCGTTTACTCACTTCTGTACTTCTGTCACATTTACGTTTCATATTTCATGCAGACCACTTCCCTTCAAACCCTCATTTGGCATCATTCTCTCATTTTATCGATCGGGATAATTCTCTGAAATGCTTTCCTGAGATTTTCCCAATGCTCTAACCATTCTCATTTTTCACTTGCACATTTCTTGCAGTTACTGCCTCTACGAGCGACTATTCATACCGAGAATATGAACTTGCATAACCTTCCGCCCTGTCGTTTCGCCAATTGCTTCCGCTGTTTCCTGTAGTTCCTCATTCCTGTTCAATACTCTCTAGCCTTTTTCTGACATTTCACTTACTCACTACTTTCACTAGGCTAAGCTCCTAATTTTCCTCGTTAACTTACTGACTTCTGTCACATTTACGTTTCATATTTCAAGCAGACCACTTCCTTCCAAATCCTCATTTGGCATCATTATCTCATTTTATCGATCGGGTTATTACTCTGAAACGCTTTCCTGAGATTTCACCAAGGCTCCCACCATTCTAATTCTCCTCTCGCATATTTCTGCACTTACTTCAGCAATGTGCTACCGCACAGATCTGATCACTTACGTCTCTACCAAGGAGCACTTTTTACGCTTGAGCTTTTGTCTCTCGTTTTAATATTTAAAAGTAAGTATTCAGATCTGTGCGATAGCACATTGCCTGAGTAAGTGCAAGAAATGCGCAAGAGGAGAATGTGAATGGTGACAGCCTTGGGAAAATCTCTGGAAAGCGTTTCAGAGGAATAACCCGATCGATAAAATGAGAGAATGATGCCAAGTGAGGGTTTGGAAGGAAGTGGACTGCTTGAAATATGAAAACTCGTACTCTTCGAACCACATCGCGCCTGGATAGGTCAGGCCCTCTGAACGTCCAGACAAGGAAAATTAGGAGCTTGGCTTAGTGAGAGTAGTGAGTAAGTGAAATGTGAGAAAAAGGCTAGAGAGTATTGAACAGGAATGAGGAACCATAGGAAAGAGCGGAAGCAATTGGCGAAACGACAGGGCGGAAGATTATGCAAGTTCATATTCTCAGTAAAAATAGTGGTTCGTAGAGGCACAAGGATTGTAAATGAGATATAACAGGTAATGAGCGACTTTGGAGAGGAAAGAAATACAGAAAGAGTATAGAAGAACAGTCAGTTGCTAGGTAATTCAGGATTGCAGGTGATGGAACGTTCAAGTAGCTTAGGCGTTTGAGGATTCTAGAAACTCTTTCGCCGGGACAGTCGGAGTGCCCAATTGTTCGAAGCGCAAGGTTGGTTTTGGGCACAGGGTGTTATAGGCGTCTGGACGTTCAGAGGGCATGACCTATCGAGGCGCGGGATGGTTTGAAAAGTACGAGTTTTAGGCGTAAATCACTGTGGGGCGCTTGAGCGTTTATAACGAGGTAGTTCTGTGTGCAAGGTGGTTTGTTTCGTAAGGATGTACGGACGCAGGATAGTTCTGGACGTATGAAGGCGAAAGATAGTTCAAAGAGTTTATGCGCGATATTTTTCGGGCGAATAGGCGTTTGGGGATGAGAAGTACATCTGTCTGCCTAGGCGCTCTTATAAACATCGCGCATAAACAACCTGAACTATCTTAAGCCTTCAAACGTATAGAAATATCCTGCGTCCGGACATTTACACGACTCAAACCACCTTGCACCCAGAACTACATTGTTATAAACGCTCAAGCGCCCCACAGTGTATTACGCCTAAAACTCGTACTCTTCGAACCACCCCGCGCCTGGATACGTCAGGCCCTCTGAACGTCCAGACGAGGAAAGTTAGGAGCTTGGCATAGTGAAAGTAGTGAGTAAGTGAAATGTGAGAAAAAGGCTAGAGAGTATTGAACAGGAATGAGGAACTATAGGAAAGAGCGGAAGCAATTGGCGAAACGACAGGGCGGAAGATTATGCAAGTTCATATTCCCAGTAAAAATAGTGGTTCGTAGAGGCACAAGGATTGTAAATGAGATATATCAGGTAATGAGAGACTTTGGAGAGGAAAGAAATACAGAGAATGAGTATAGAAGAACAGTCAGTTGCTAGGTGATTCAAGATGGCAGATGATGGAACGTTCAAGTAGCTTAGGCGTTTGAGGATTCTAGAAACTCCTTCGCCAGGAGAGTCGGACTGCCCAGTTGTTCGAAGCGCAAGGTTGGTTTTGGGCACTGGGTGCTATAGGCGTCTGGACGTTCAGAGGGCATGACCTATCGAGGCGCGGGGTGGTTCAAAGTGTACGAGTTTTAGGCGTAAATCAATGTGGGGCGCTTGAGCGTTTATAACGAGGTAGTTCTGTGTGCAAGGTGGTTTGTTTCGTAAGGATGTACGGACGCAGGATAGTTCTGGACGTATGAAGGCGAAAGATAGTTCAAAGAGTTTATGCGCGATATTTTTCGGGCGAATAGGCGTTTGGGAATGAAAAGTATATCTGTCTGCCTAGGCGCTCTTATAAACATCGCGCATAAACAACCTGAACTATCTTTAGCCTTCAAACGTATAGAAAAATCCCTCGTCCGCACATTTACACGACTCAAACCACCTTGCACCCAGAACTTCCTTGTTATAAACGCTCAAGCGCCCCACAGTGTATTACGCCTAAAACTCGTACTCTTCGAACCACATCGCGCCTGGATAGGTCAGGCCCTCTGAACGTCCAGACGAGGAAAACTAGGAGCTTGACCTAGTGGAGGTAGTGAGTAAGTGAAATGTGAGAAAAAGGCTAGAGAGTATTGAACAGGAATGAGGAACTACAGGAAAGAGCGGAAGCAATTGGCGAAACGATAGGGCGGAAGATTATGCAAGTTCATATTCTCACTAAAAATAGTCGTTCGTAGAGGCACAAGGATTGTAACTGAGATATTTCAGGTGAAGAGACTTTGGAGAGGAAAGAAATACAGAGAATGAGTATAGAAGAACAGTCAGTTGCTAGGTAATTCAGGATGGCAGATGAAGGAACGTTCAAGTAGCTTAGGCGTTTGAGGATTCTAGAAACTCTTCGCCGGGAGAGTCGGAGTGCCCAGTTGTTCGAAGCGCAAGGTTGGTTTTGGGCACAGGGTGTTATAGGCGTCTTGACGTTCAAAGGGCCTGAACTGTCGAGGCGCGGGGTGGTTCGAAGAGTACGAGTTATAGGCGTAAATCACTGTGGGGCGCTTGAGCGTTTATAACGAGGTAGTTCTGTGTGCAAGGTGGTTTGTTTCGTAAGGATGTACGGACGCAAGATAGTTCTGGACCTATGAAGGCGAAAGATATTTCAAAGAGTTTATGCGCGATGTTTTTCGGGCGCATAGGCGTTTGGGGATAAGAAGTACATCTGTCTGCCTAGGCGCTCTTATAAACATCGCGCATAAGCAACCTGAACTATCTTTAGCCTTCAAACGTATAGAAATGTCCTGCGTCTGATCATTTACACGACTCAAACCACCTTGCACCCAGAATTACCTTGTTATAAACGCTCAAGCGCCCCACAGTGTATTACGCCTAAAACTCGTACTCTTCGAACCACCTCGCGCCTGTAAAGGTCAGGCCCTGTGAACGTCCAGAGGAGGAAAATTAGGAGCTTGGCCTAGTGAAAGTAGTAAGTGAAATGTGAGAAAAAGGCTAGAGAGTATTGAACAGGAATGAGGAACTACAGGAAAGAGCGGAAGCAATTGGCGAAAAGACAGGGCGGAAGATTATGCAAGTTCATATTCTCACTAAAAATAGACGTTCGTAGAGGCACAAGGATTGTAAATGAGATATTCCAGGTAATGAGAGACTTTGGAGACGAAAGAAATTTAGAGAAAGAGTATAGAAGAACAGTCAGTTGCTAGGTAATTCAGGATGGCAGATGATGGAACGTTCAAGTAGCTTAGGCGTTTGAGGATTCTAGAAACTCTTTCGCCGGGAGAGTCGGAGTGCCCAATTGTTCGAAGCGCAAGGTTGGTTTTGGGCACTGGGTGTTCAAGGCGTCTGGACGTTCAGAGGGCCTGACCTATCGAGGCGCTAGGTGCTTCGAAGAGTACAAGTTTTAGGCGTAAAACACTGTGGGGCGCTTGAGCGTTTATAACAAGGTAGTTCTGTGTGCAAGGTGGTTTGAGTCGTTAGGATGTTAGGACGCAGGATAGTTCTCGACGTATGAAGGCGAAAGATAGTGCAAAGATTTTATGCGCGATGTCTTAAGGGCGCATAGGTGTTTGGGGATGAGGAGTACATCTGTCTGCCTAGGCGCTCTTATAAACATCGCGCATAAACAATCTGAACTAACTTTAGCCTTCAAACGTACAGAAATATCCTGCGTTCAAACATTTATACGACTTAAACCACCTTGCACTCAGAACTACCTTGTTATAAACGCTCAAGCGCCCCACAGTGTATTACGCCTAAAACTCGTACTCTTCGAACCACCTCGCGCCTGTATAGGTCAGGCCCTGTGAACGTCCAGAGGAGGAAAATTAGGAGCTTGGCCTAGTGAAAGTAGTAAGTGAAATGTGAGAAAAAGGCTAGAGAGTATTCAACAGGAATGAGGAACTACAGGAAAGAGCGGAAGCAATTGGCGAAACGACAGGGCGGAAGATTATGCAAGTTCATATTCTCAGTAAAAATAGTCGTTTGTAGAGGCACAAGGATTGTAAATGAGATATTTAAGGTAATGAGAGACTATGGAGAGGAAAGAAATACAGAGAATGAGTATAGAAGAACAGTCAGTTGCTAGGTAATTCAGGATGGCAGATGATGGAACGTTCAAGTAGCTTAGGCGTTTGAGGATTCTAGAAACTCTTTCGCCGGGAGAGTCGGAGTGCCCAATTGTTCGAAGCGCAAGGTTGATTTTGGGCACTGGGTGTTCAAGGCGTCTGGACGTTCAGAGGGCCTGACCTATCGAGGCGCGAGGTGGTTCGAAGAGTACGAGTTTTAGGCGTGAAACACTGTGGGGCGCTTGAGCGTTTATAACAAGGTAGTTCTATGTGCAAGGTGGTTTGAGTCGTAAGGATGTTAGTACGCAGAATAGTTCTGGACGTATGAAGGCGAAAGAGTGTTCAAAGAGTTTATGCGCGATGTTTTCTGGCGCATAGGCGGTTGGGGATGAGAAGTACATTTGGCTGCTTAGGCGCTCTTATAAACATTGCGCTCCACACTGTGGGGCGCTTGAGCGTTTATAACAAGGAAGTTCTGGGTGCAAGGTTGTTTGAGTCGTGTAAATGTTCGGACGCAGGATATTTCTATACGTTGGAAGGCTAAAGATGGTTCAGGTTGTTTATGCGCGATGTTTATAAGAGCGCCTAGGCAGACAGATGTACTTCTCATCCCCAAACGCCTATGCGCCCGAAAAACATCGCGCATAAACTCTGTGAATTATCTTTCGCCTTCATACGTCCAGAACTATTCTGCGTCCTAACATCCTTACGACTCAAACCTCCTTGCATACAGAACTACCTTGTTATAAACGCTCAAGCGCCCCACAGTGTTTGATGCCTAAAACTCGTACTCTTCGAACCACCTCGCGACTCGATAGGTCAGGCCCTCTGAACGTCCAGACGCTTTGAATACGCAGTGCCCAAAACCAACCTTGCGCTTCGAACAACTAGGCACTCCGACTCTCACGGCGAAAGAGTTTCTAGAATCCTCAAACGCCTAAGCTACTTGAGCATTCGATCATCTGCAATCCTGAATTACCTAGCCACTGACTGTTCTTCTATAAGCATTCTCTGTATTGTTTTCCTCTCCAAAGTCTCTCATTACTTGAAATATCTCATTTACAATCCTTGTGCCTCTACGAACGACTATTTTTACTGAAAATATGAACTTGCTTAATCTTCCGCCCTGTCGTCGTCAATTGCTTCCGCTCTTTCCTGTCGTTCCTCATTCCTGGTCAATAGTCTCTAGCCTTTTTCTCACATTTCACTTACTCACTACTTTCACTAGGCCAAGCTCCTAATTTTCCTCGTCTGGACCTTCAGAGGGCCTGACCTATACAGGCGCGGTGTGGTTCGAAGAGTACGAGTTTTAGGCGTAATACACTGTGGGGCGCTTGAGCGTTTAAAACAAGGTAGTTCTGGGTGCAAGGTGGTTTGAGTCGTTTAAATGTTCGGACGCAGGGTAGATCTATACGCTTTAAGGCTAAAAATAGTTCAGGGAGATTATGCGCGATGTTTTTCAGAGCGCCTAGGCAGACAGATGTAGTTCTCATCCCCAAACGCCTATGCGCCTCGAAAGACTTCGCGCATAAGTTCTTTGACTATCTTTCGCCTTCATACGTCCAGACCTATCCTGCGTCTGTACATCCTTACGACTCAAACCACCTTGCACACACAACTACCTTGTTCTAAACGCTCAAGCGCCCCACAGTGTTTTACGCCTAAAACTCGTACACTTCGAACCACCCCGCGCCTCAATAGGTCAGGCCCTCTGAACGTCCAGACGCCTTGAACACCCAGTGCCCAAAACCAACCTTGCGCTTCGAACAATTGGGCAATCCGACTCTCCCGGCGGAAGAGTTTCTAGAATCCTCAAACGGCTAAGCTACTTGAACGTTCCATCATCTGCCATCCTGAATTACCTAGCAACCGACTGTTCTTCTATACTCATTCTCTGTATTTCTTACCTCTCCAAAGTCTCTCATTACCTGAAATATCTCATTTTCAATCCTTGTGCCTCTACGAACGAATATTTTTAGTGAGAATATGAACTTGCATAATCTTCCGACCTGTCGTTTCGCCAATTGCTTCCGCTCTTTCCTGTAGTTCCTCATTCCTGTTCAATACTCTCTAGCCTTTTTCTCACATTACATTTACTACTTTCACTAGGTCAAGCTCAAATTTTCCTCGTCTGGACGTTCAGAGCGCCTAAACTATACAGGCGCGGGGTGGTTCGATGAGTACAAGTTTTAGGCGTAATACACTGAGGGGCGCTTGAGCGTTTATAACAAGGTAATTCTGGGTGCAAGGTGGTTTGAGTCGTGTAAATGATCGAACGCAGGATATTTCTATACGTTTGAAGGCTAAAGATAGTTCAGGTAAATTATGCGCGATGTTTTTCAGAGCGCCTAGGCAGACAGATTTAATTCTCATCCCTAAACGCATATGCGCCCCGAAAAACATCGCGCATTAACTCTTTGAACTATCTTTCTCCTTCATACGTCCAGAACTATTCTGCGTCCTAACATCCTTACGATTCAAACCTCCTTGCACACAGAACGACCTTGTTATAAACGCTCGAGCGCCCCACAGTGTTTTACGCCTAAAACTCGAACTCTTCGAACAACCTCGCGCCTCGATAGGTCAGGCCCTCTGAACATCCAGACGCCTTGAACACCTCGTGCCCAAAACCAACCTTGGGCTTCGAACAACTGGGCACTCCGACTCTCCCGGCGAAAGAGTTTCTAGAAGCCTCAAACGCCCAAGCTACTTGAACGTTCCATCATCTGCCATCCTGAATTACCTAGCAACTGACTGTTCTTGTATACTCATTCTCTATATTTCTCTCTCTCCACAGTCTCTCATTACCTGAAATATCTCATTTACAATCCTTGTGCGTCTACGAAAGACTATTTTTACTGATAATATGAACTTGCATAATCTTCTGCCCTGTCATTTTGCCAAGTGCTTCCGCTCTTTCCTGTAGTTCCTCATACCTGTTCAATACTCTCTAGCCTTTTTCTCACATTTCACTTACTCACTACTTTTACTAGGCCAAGCTCCTAATTTTTCTCGTCTGGATGTTCAGAGGGCCTGACCTAACCAGGCGCGGGGTGGTTCGAAGTGTATGAGTTTTAGGCGTAATACACTGTGCGGCGCTTGAGCGTTTATAACAAGGTAGTTCTCAGTGCAAGGTGGTTTGAGTCGTGTAAATGTTCAGACGCAGGATATTTCTATCCTTTTGAAGGCTAAAGATATTTCAGGTTGTTTATGCGCGATTTTTATAAGAGCGCCTAAGCAGACAGATGTACTTCTCATCCCCAAACGCATATGCGCCCGAAAAACATCGCGCATAAACTCTTTGAACTATCTTTCGCCTTCATAAGTCCAGAACTATTCTGCGTCCGTACATCTTTACGACTATAACCACCTTGCACACAGAACTACCTCGTTATAAACGCTCGAGCGCCTCACAGTGTTTTATGCCTAAAACTCGTACTCTTCGAACCACCCCGCGCCTCGATAGGTTATGCCCTCTGAACGTCCAGACGCCTTGAACACCCAGTAACCAAAACCAACCTTGCGCTTCGAACAACGGCGAAAGAGTTTCTAGAATCCTCAAACGCCTAAGCTACTTGAACGTTCCATCATCTGCCATCCTGAATTACCTAGCAACTGGCTGTTCTTCTATACTCATTCTCTGTATTTCTTTCCTCTCCAAAGTCTCTCATTACCTGAACTATCTCATTTACATTCCTTCTGCCTCTACATACTATTTTTACTGAGAATATGAACTTGCATAATCTTCCGCCCTGTCGTTTTGCCAATTGCTTCCGCTCTTTCCCGTAGTTCTTCATTCCTGTTCAATACTCTCTAGCCATTTTCTCACATTTCACTCAATTACTACATTCACTAGGCCAAGCTCCTAATTTTCCTCGTCTTGACGTTCAGCGGGCCTGACCTAACCAGGCGCGGGGTGGTTCGAAGAGTATGAGTTTTAGGCGTAATACACTGTGGGGCGCTTGAGCGTTTATAACAAGGTAGTTCTAGGTGCAAGGTGGTTTGAGTCGTGTGAATGTTCAGACGCAGGATATTTCTATCCTTTTGAAGGCTAAAGATAGTTCAGGTTGTTTATGCGCGATGTTTATAAGAGCGCCTAGGCAGACAGATGAACTTCTCATCCCCAAACGTCCATGCGCCCCGAAAAACATCGCGCATAAACTCTTTGAACTATCTTTTGCCTTCATAAGTCCAGATTTATTCTGCGTCCGAACATTATTACGACTCAAACCACCTTGCACACAGAACTACCTTGTTATAAACGCTCAAGCGCCCCATAGTGTTTTACGCCTAAAACTCGTACTTTTCGAACCACCTCGCGCCTCGACAGGTCAGTTCCTCTGAACGTCAAGACGCCTTTAACACCCAGTGCCCAAAACCAACCTTGCGCTTCAAACAACAGGGCACTCCGACTCTCCCGGCGAAAGAGTTTCTAGAATCCTCAAACGCCTAAGCTACTTGAATGTTCCATCATCTGCCAACCTGATTTACCTAGCAACTGACTGTTCTTCTATACTCATTCTCTGTATTTCTTTCCTCTCAATAGTCTCTCATTACCTGAAATATCTCATTCACATTCCTTGTGCCTCTACGAACGACTATTCTTACTGAGAATATGAACTTGCATAATCTTCCGCCCTGTCATTCCGCCAATTGCTTCCGCTCTTTCCTGTAGTTCCTCATTCCTGTTCAATGCTCTCTAGCCTTTTTCTCACATTTCACTTACTCACTACTTTCATTAGGCTTAGCCCCTAATTTTCCTCGTCTGGACGTTCAGAGGGCCTGACCTATAAAGGCGCGGGGTGGTTCGAAGAGTACGAGTTTGAGGCGTAATACACTGTGGGGCGCTTGAGCGTTTATAACAAGGTAGTTCTGGGTGCAAGGTGGTTTGAGTCGTGTAAATGTTCGAACGCCGGATAGTTCTATACGTTTTAAGGCTAAAGATAGTTCAGGGAGATTATGCGCGATGTTTTTCAGAGCGCCAAGGCAAACAGATGTACTTCTCATTCCCAAACGCGAATGCGCCCGAAATACATCGCGCATAAACTCTTTGAACTATCTTTCGCCTTTATACGTCGAGAACTATCCTGCGTCCGTACATCCTTACGACTCAAACCACCTTGCACACAGAACTACCTTGTTATAAACGCTCAAGCGCCCCATAGTATTTCACGCCTAAAACTCGTACTCTTCGAACCACCCCGCGCCTCGATAGGTAAGGCCCCTTTGAACGTCCAGACGCCTTGAACACCCAGTGCCCAAAACCAACCTTGCGCTTCGAACATCTGAGCACTCCGACACTCCTGGCGAAAGAGTTTCTAGAATCCTCAAACGCCTAAGCTACTTGAACGTTCCATCATCTGCCATCCTGAATTACCTAGCAACTGACTGTTCTTCTATACTCATTCTCTGTATTTCTTTCCTCTCCAAAGTCTGTCATTACCTGAAATAACTCATTTACAATGCTTGTGCCTCTACGAACGACTATTTTTACTTAGAATATGAACTTGCATAATCTTCCGCCTTGTCGCTTCGCCAATTGCTTCCGTTCTTTCCTGTAGTTCCTCATTCCTGTTCAATACTCTCTAGCCTTTTTCTCATATTTCACTTACTCACTACTTTCACTAGGCCAAGATCCTAATTTTCCTCGTCTGGACGTTCAGAGGGCCTGACCTATCCAGGCGCAGGATGGTTCGAAGAGTACGAGTTTTAGGCGTAATACACTGTGGGGCGCTTAAGCGTTTATAACAAGGTAGTTCTGGGTGCAAGGTGATTTGAGTCGTGTAAATGTTCGGACGCTGGATATTTCTATACGTTTGAAGGCTAAAGATAGTTCAGGGAAATTATGCGCGATGTTTTTCAGAGCGCCTAGGCAGACAGATGTAATTCTCATCCCCAAACGCATATGCGCCCCGAAAAACATCGCGCATTAACTCTTTGAACTATCTTTCTCCTTCATACGTCCAGAACTATTCTGCGTCCTAACATTCTTACGACTTAAACCTCCTTGCACACAGAACGACCTTGTTATAAACGCTCGAGCGCCCCACAGTGTTTTACGCCTAAAACTCGAACTCTTCGAACCACCTCGCGCCTCGATAGGTCAGGCCCTCTGAACATCCAGACGCCTTGAACACCTCGTGCCCAAAACCAACCTTGGGCTTCGAACAACTGGGCACTCCGACTCTCCCGGCGAAAGAGTTTCTAGAAGCCTCAAACGCCCAAGCTACTTGAACGTTCCATCATCTGCCATCCTGAATTACCTAGCAACTGACTGTTCTTGTATACTCATTCTCTATATTTCTCTCCTCTCCACAGTCTCTCATTACCTGAAATATCTCATTTACAATCCTTGTGCGTCTACGAAAGACTATTTTTACTGAGAATATGAACTTGCATAATCTTCTGCCCTGTCATTTTGCCAAGTGCTTCCGCTCTTTCCTGTAGTTCCTCATACCTGTTCAATACTCTCTAGCCTTTTTCTCACATTTCACTTACTCACTACTTTTACTAGGCCAAGCTCCTAATTTTTCTCGTCTGGACGTTAAGAGGGCCTGACCTAACCAGGCGCGGGGTGGTTCGAAGAGTATGAGTTTTAGGCGTAATACACTGTGGGGCGCTTGAGCGTTTATAACAAGGTAGTTCTGGGTGCAAGGTGGTTTGAGTCGTGTAAATGTTCAGACGCAGGATATTTCTATCCTTTTGAAGGCTAAAGATAGTTCAGGTTGTTTATGCGCGATTTTTATAAGAGCGCCTAGGCAGACAGATGTACTTCTCATCCCCAAACGCATATGCGCCCGAAAACATCGCGCATAAACTCTTTGAACTATCTTTCGCCTTCATAAGTCCAGAACTATCCTGCGTCCGTACATCTTTACGACTATAACCACCTTGCACACAGAACTACCTCGTTATAAACGCTCGAGCGCCTCACAGTGTTTTATGCCTAAAACTCGTACTCTTCGAACCACCCCGCGCCTCGATAGGTCATGCCCTCTGAACGTCCAGACGCCTTGAACACCCAGTAACCAAAACCAACCTTGCGCTTCGAACAACGGCGAAAGAGTTTCTAGAATCCTCAAACGCCTAAGCTACTTGAACGTTCCATCATCTGCCATCCTGAATTACCTAGCAACTGGCTGTTCTTCTATACTCATTCTCTGTATTTCTTTCCTCTCCAAAGTCTCTCATTACCTGAACTATCTCATTTACATTCCTTCTGCTTCTACGAACTATTTTTACTGAGAATATGAACTTGCATAATCTTCCGCCCTGTCGTTTTGCCAATTGCTTCCGCTCTTTCCCGTAGTTCCTCATTCCTGTTCAATACTCTCTAGCCATTTTCTCACATTTCACTTAATTACTACATTCACTAGGCCAAGCTCCTAATTTTCCTCGTCTTGACGTTCAGAGGGCCTGACCTAACCAGGCGCGGGGTGGTTCGAAGAGTATGAGTTTTAGGCGTAATACACTGTGGGGCGCTTGAGCGTTTATAACAAGGTAGTTCTGGGTGCAAGGTGGTTTGAGTCGTGTAAATGTTCAGACGCAGGATATTTCTATCCTTTTGAAGGCTAAAGATAGTTCAGGTTGTTTATGCGCGATTTTTATAAGAGCGCCTAGGCAGACAGATGTACTTCTCATCCCCAAACGCATATGCGCCCGAAAAACATCGCGCATAAACTCTTTGAACTATCTTTCGCCTTCATAAGTCCAGAACTATCCTGCGTCCGTACATCTTTACGACTATAACCACCTTGCACACAGAACTACCTCGTTATAAACGCTCGAGCGCCTCACAGTGTTTTATGCCTAAAACTCGTACTCTTCGAACCACCCCGCGCCTCGATAGGTCATGCCCTCTGAACGTCCAGATGCCTTGAACACCCAGTAACCAAAACCAACCTTGCGCTTCGAACAACGGCGAAAGAGTTTCTAGAATCCTCAAACGCCTAAGCTACTTGAACGTTCCATCATCTGCCATCCTGAATTACCTAGCAACTGGCTGTTCTTCTATACTCATTCTCTGTATTTCTTTCCTCTCCAAAGTCTCTCATTACCTGAACTATCTCATTTACATTCCTTCTGCCTCTACGAACTATTTTTACTGAGAATATGAACTTGCATAATCTTCCGCCCTGTCGTTTTGCCAATTGCTTCCGCTCTTTCCCGTAGTTCCTCATTCCTGTTCAATACTCTCTAGCCATTTTCTCTCATTTCACTTAATTACTACATTCACTAGGCCAAGCTCCTAATTTTCCTCGTCTTTACGTTCAGAGGGCCTGACCTAACCAGGCGCGGGGTGGTTCGAAGAGTATGAGTTTTAGGCGTAATACACTGTGGGGCGCTTGAGCGTTTATAACAAGGTAGTTCTGGGTGCAAGGTGAATTGAACCGTGTAAATGGTCAGACGCAGGATATTTCTATCCTTTTGAAGGCTAAAGATAGTTCAGGTTGTTTATGCGCGATGTTTATAGGAGCGCCTAGGCAGACAGATGAACTTCTCATCCCCAAACGTCTATGCGCCCCGAAAAACATCGCGCATAAACTCTTTGAACTATCTTTTGCCTTCATACGTCCAGAACTATTCTGCGTCCGAACATTATTACGACTCAAACCACCTTGCACACAGAACTACCTTGTTATAAACGCTCAAGCGCCCCATAGTGTTTTACGCCTAAAACTCGTACTTTTCGAACCACCTCGCGCCTCGACAGGTCAGTTCCTCTGAACGTCAAGACGCCTTTAACACCCAGTGCCCAAAACCAACCTTGCGCTTCAAACAACAGGGCACTCCGACTCTCCCGGCGAAAGAGTTTCTAGAATCCTCAAACGCCTAAGCTACTTGAATGTTCCATCATCTGCCAACCTGATTTACCTAGCAACTGACTGTTCTTCTATACTCATTCTCTGTATTTCTTTCCTCTCAAAAGTCTCTCATTACCTGAAATATCTCATTTACATTCCTTGTGCCTCTACGAACGACTATTCTTACTGAGAATATGAACTTGCATAATCTTCCGCCCTGTCATTCCGCCAATTGCTTCCGCTCTTTCCTGTACTTCCTCATTCCTTTTCAATGCTCTCTAGCCTTTTCTCACATTTTTTGCAAGGTGGTTTGAGTCGTGTAAATGTTCGAAGGCAGGATATTTCTATACGTTTGAAGGCTGAAGATAAATTAGGTTGTTTATGCGCGATGTTTATAAGAGCGCCTTGGCAGACAGATGTACTTCTCATCCCCAAACGCTTATGCGCCCAAAATACATCGCGCATAAACTCTTTGAACACTCTTTTGCCTTCATACGTGCAGAAATATTAGTCGTCCTAACATCCTTACGACTGGGACCACCTTGCACACAGAACTACATTGTTATAAACGCTCAAGCGCCCCACAGTGTTTTACGCCTAAAACTCGTACTCTTCGAACCACCCCGCGCCTCGACAGTTCAGGCCCTCTGAACGTCAAGACGCCTTCAACACCCAGTGCCCAAAACCAACCTTGCGCTTCGAATAACTGGGCAATCCGACTCTCCCGGCGAAAGAGTTTCTATGATCCTCAAACGCCTAAGTTACTTGAACGTTCCATCATCTGCCATCCTGAATTACCTAGCAACTGACTGTTCTTCTATACTCATTCTCTGTATTTCTTTCCTCTCCAAAGCCTCTCATCACCTGATTATCTCATTTACTATCCTTGTGCCTCTACGAACGACTTTTTTCACCGAGAATTTGAACCTGCATTTTCCGCCCTGTCGTTTCGCCAATTGCTTCCGCTCTTTCCTGTAGTTCCTCATTCCTGTTGAATACTCTCTAGCCTTTTTCTCACAATTCACTTACTCACTACTTTCACTAGGCCAAGCTCCTAATTTTCCCCGTCTGGACGTTCTGAGGGCCTGACCTAACCAGGCGCGGGGTGGATCGAAGAGTACGAGGTTTAGACGTAATACGCTGTGGGGCGCTTGAGCGTTTATAACAAGGTAGTTCTGGGTGCAAGGTAGTTTGAGGCGTGTAAATGTTCGGATGTTGGATAGTTCTATACATTTGAAGGCTAAAGATAGTTCAGGGAGTTTATGCGCGATGTTTTTCAGAGCGCCTAGGCAGACAGATGTACTTCTTATCCCCAAACGCCTATGCGCCCCGAAAAACATCGCGCATAAACTCTTTGAACTATCTTTCGCCTTCATACGTCCAGAACTATCCTGCGTCCGAACTTCCTTTTGACTCAAACCACCTTGCACCCAGAACTACCTTGTCATAAACGCTCAAGCGCCCCACAGTGACTTACGCCTAAAACTCGTACTCTTCGACTCACCCCGCGCCTTGATAATTCAGGCCCTCTGAAGGAAAGAAATACAGAGAATGAGTAAGGAAGAACAGTTCTTCAGAAGAGTGTTAAGAAGGAACAGAAGACAAAGGCGGAGAAAGATCTAGGGAGATGAGAAGCGCAATAAGAATTTACTAGGAAGAATAACAAAGAGCGACAGTGTGAAAATCAAGGTAAGAATTGACAGTTAGCAAGATCTAAGGATAGCATAAATATTAAAACGAGAGACAAAAGCTTCTGCGTAGAAAGTGCTGTATGTTAGAGACGTAAGTGTTTAGATCTGTGCGATAGCACATTGTTAGAGTAAGTACAAGAAATGCGCAAGAGGAGAATGTGAAAGGTGAGAGCCATGAGAAAATCTTGTTTCGTAAAAAATTTAGTAGGCCTGGCCTTCGCCTGCCGCTCGAGAGCCCCCGTCCCGGTTCATCCACACTCCATCCCCCCCATTTTGACCGAAATGTGCCTCACGCGTTTAGTATATATACACTAGCAGGCCGGCAGATCTACCTTGAAATCAAACACCTAGACGGGCAGATCTACCTTGCACCCAAAAACGCCTTTATGCCCCGAAAACCATCGCGCATAAATTCCCTGAACTATCTATCGCCTTCAAACGTCCAGAAGTATACCGCGTCCGAACATCCTTACGACTCAAACCACCTAGTACACAGAATTACCATGTTATAAACGCTCAAGCGCCCCCTTGTGTTTTACGCTTTAAACACGTACCCTTCTAACCACCCCGCGCTTCGACAGGTCAGGCCCTCTGAACGTCTAGACGAGGAAAATTAAGAGCTATGCCTAGTGAAAGTAGTGAGCAAGTGAAATGTGAGAAAAAGGCTAGAGAGTATTCAACAGGAATGAGGAACTACAGAAAAGAGCGGAAGCAATTGGCGAAACTACATGGCGGAAAAATATGCAGGTTCAAATTCTCGGTGAAGAAAGTCGTTTGTAGAGACCAAGGGAAAGTAAAAGAGATATTTTAGGTAATGAGAGACTTTGAGGAGGAGAGAAATACAGTGAATGAGTGGGAAAGAACAGTTCTTCAGCAAAAAGTGAGGACGAGAGACATGAGCTCAAGCGTAAAAAGAGCTGTATGGTTGAGACGTAAGTGTTTAGATCAGTGCGACAGCACATTGCTAGAGTAAGTGCAAGATATGTGCAAGAGCAGAATGTGAATGGTGAGAGCCATAGGAAAATCTCATGATAGTGTTTCAGAGAAATTACCCGATCAATAAAATGAGAGAATGATGCCAAATGAGGGTTTGGGAGGAAGATGTCTGCTTGAAATAAGAAACGTAAATGAGGCAGAAGTACAGCAATAAGTTTACAAGGCAATGTAGGAGCTTGGCCTAGTGAAAGTAGTGAGTAAGTGAAATGTGTAGAAAAAGGCTAGAGAGTATAGAACAGGAATAAAGAACTACATTAAAGAGCGTAAGTAATTGGCGAAACGACAGGGCGTAAATTATGCATGTTCATATTTTAGGTAAAAATAGTCGTTTGTAGAGGCACAAGCAATGTAAAAGAGATATTACTGGTAACGACAGACTCAGAACAGGAAGGAAATACAGAGAATGAGTAGGGAAGAACAGTCAGTTGCTAGGTAATTCTGGATGGCAGTTGATGGAACGTTCAAAGAGCTTAGGCGTTTTAGGATTCTAGAAACTCTTTCGCCGGGAGAGTCGGAGTGCCCAGTTGTTCGAAGCGCAAGGTTGGTTTTGGGCACTGGGTGTTCAAGGCGTCTGGACGTTCAGAGGGCCTGACCTATCGAGGCGCGGGGTGGTTCGGAGAGTACGAGTTTTAAACGTAAGACACTGTGGTGCTTGAGCGTTCATAACAAGGTAGTTCTGGGTGCATGGTGGTTTGAGTCGTAAGGATGTTCGGACGCAGGATAGTTTTGGACGTTCGAAGGCGAAAGATAGATCAGTAAGTTTATGCGCGATGTTTTTCGGGGCGCATAGGCGTTTGGTGATGAGAAGTAAATCTGTCTGACTAGGCGCTCTGAAAAACATCGCGCATAAACTCCCTGATCTATCTTTCGTCTTCAAACGTCCAGAACTATCCTGCGTCCGAACATGCTTACGTTTCAAACCACCTTTCAAAGAGAACTACCTTGTTATAGACGCTCAAACGCCTCACATTGTTTTACGCCTAATATTTGTACTCTTCGGATCACCCCGCGCCTCGACAGGTCAGGCGCTCTGAACGTCCAGACGCCTTGAACACCCAGTGCCCAAAACCAACCTTGCACTTCGAAGAACTGGGCACTCCGACTCTCCCGGAGAAAGAAATTCTAGAATCCTCAAAAGCCTAATCTCCTTGAACGTTCCATCAACTAACATCCTGAAATACCTAGCAACTGACCGTTCCTCCCTACTCATTCTCTGTATTTCTATCATCTTCTAAGTCCCACATTACCTGAAATATCTCTACATACCTTGTGCCTCTACAAAGGACTTTTTTTACCGAGAATATGAACTTGCATAATCTTCCGCCTGTCGTTTCGCCAATTACTTCCGCTCTTTAATGTGTTCTTTATTCCTATTCTATACTCTCTATCCTTTTTTCTACACATTTCACTTGATCACTACTTTCACTAGGCCAAGCTCCTACATTGCCTTGTAAACTTATTGGTGTACTTCTGCCTCATTTACGTTTCATATTTCAAATTGACATCTTCCTCCCAAACCTTCATTTGTCATCATTCTCTCATTTTATTTAAACGCTATCATGAGATTTTCCTATGGCTCTCACCATTCACATTCACCTCTTGCACATATCTTGCTCTTACTCTTGCAATGTGCTGTCGCACTGTTCTAAACACTTACGTCTCTACCATACAGCTCTTTTTACGCTTGAGCTCATGTCTTTCGTTTTAATATTTATGCTACCCTTAGATCTTGCTCACCGTAAATTCTTTCTTGATTTTCACGCTCTCCCTCTTTGTTATTATTCCTAGTAAATTCCTATTGCGCTTCCTATCTTTCTATATCATTTCTTGCCTTCGTCTTCTGTTCCTTCCTCACTTTTCGCTGAAGAACTGTTCTTTCCCACTCATTCTCTGTATTTCTCCAATCCTCAAAGTCACTCATCACCCAAAATATCTCTTTTACTTTCCTTTGGTCTCTACAAACGACTTTTTTCACCGAGAATTTGAACCTGCATATTTTTCCGCCATGTAGTTTCGCCAATTTCTTCCGCTCGTTCCTGTAGTACCTCATTCCTGTTGAATACTCTCTAGCCTTTTTCTCACATTTCACTTGCTCAATACTTTCACTATGCATAGCTCTTAATTTTCCCCGTCTAGACGTTCAGAGGGCCTGACCTATCGAGGCGCGAGGTGGTTCGAAAAGTACGAGTTTTAGGCGTAAAACACTGTGGGGCGCTTGAGCGTTTATAACAAGGTATTTCTGTGTGCAAGGAGGTTTGAGTCGTAAGGATGTTAGGAGGCAGAATTGTCCTGAACGTATGAAGGCGAAAGATAGTTCAAAGAGTTAATGCGCGATGTTTTTCGGGCGCATAGGCGTTTGGGGATGAGAAGTACATCTGTCTACCTAGGCGCTCTTATAAACATCGCGCATAAACAACCTGAACTATCTTTAGAATTCGAACGTATAGAAATATCCTGCGTTCGAACATTTACACGACTCAAACCACCTTGCACCCAGAACTACTTTGTTATAAACGCTCAAGCGCCCCACAGTGTATTACGCCTAAACCTCGTACTCTTCGAACCACCCCGCGCCTGTATAGGTCAGGCCTTCTGAACTTCCAGACGAGGAAAATAAGGAGCTTGGCCTAGTGAAAGTAGTAAGTGAAATGTGAGTAAAAGGCTAGAGAGTATCGAACATTAATAAGGAACTACAGGAAAGAGCGGAAGCATTTGGCGAAACGACAGGCGGAAGATTTTGTAAGTTCATATTCTCAGTAAAAATAGTCGTTCGTAGAGGCACAAGGAATGTAAATGAGATATTTCAGGTAATGAGAGACTTTGGAAAGGAAAGAAATACAGAGAATGAGTATAGAAGAACAGTCAGTTGCTAGGTAATTCAGGATGGCAGATGATGGAACGTTCAAGTAGCTTAGGCGTTTGAGGATTCTAGAAACTCTTTCGCCGGGAGATTCGGAGTGCCCAGTTGTTCGAAGCGCAAGGTTGGTTTTGGGCACTGGGTGTTCAAGGCGTCTGGACGTTCAGAGGGCTTGACCTATCGAGGCGCGAGGTGGTTCGAAGAGTACGAGTATTAGGCATAAAACACTGTGCGGCGATTGAGCGTTTATAACAAGGTAGTTCTGTGTGCAAGGTGGTTTGAGTGGTAAGGATGTTAGGACGACTAATATTTCTGGACGTATGAAGGCGAAAGAGTGTTCAAAGGGTTTTTGCGCGATGTTTTTCTGGCGCATTGGCGTTTGGGTATGAGAAGTACATTTGTCTGCCTCGGCGCTCTTATAAACATCGCGCATATACAACCTGAACTATCTTTAGCTTTCGAACGTATGGAAATATCCAGCGTCCGAACATTTACACAACTCAAACCACCTTGCACCCAGAACTACCTTGTTATAAACGCTCAATCGCCCCACAGTGTATTACGCGTAAAACTCGTACTCTTCGAACCACCCCGCGCCTGGATAGGTAAGGCCTTCTGAACGTCCAGACGAGGAAAATTAGGAGCTTGGCCTAGTGAAAGTAGTAAGTGAAATGTGAGAAAAAGGCTAGAGTATTGAACAGGGTGAGGAACTACAGGAAAGAACGGAAGCAATTGGCGAAGCGACAGGGCGGAAGATTATGCAAGTTCATATTCTCAGTAAAAATAGTCGTTTGTAGAGGCATAAGGATTGTAAATGAGATATTTCAGGTAATGAGAGACTTTGGAAAGGAAAGAAATATAGAGAATGAGTATAGAAGAACAGTCAGTTGCTAGGTAATTCAGGATGGCAGATGATGGGACGTTCAAGTAGCTTAAGCGTTTGAGGATTCTAGAAACTCTTTCGCCGGGAGAGTCGGAGTGCCCAGTTGTTCGAAGCGCAAGGTTGGTTTTGGGCACTGGGTGTTAAAGGCGTCTTGACGTACAGAGGGCCTGACCTGTCGAGGCGCGGGGTGGTTCGAAGTTTACGAGATTTAGGCGTAAAATACTGTGGGGCGCTTGAGTGTTTATAACAAGGTAGTTGTGTGTGCAATGTGGTTTGAGTCGTAAGGATGTTCGGATGCAGGATACGCCTGGACGTATGAAGGCGAAAGATATTTCAAAGAGTTTATGCGCAATGTTTTTCGGGGCGCATAGGCGTTTGGGGATGAGAATTACATCTGTCTGCCTAGGCGCTCTGAAAAACATCGCGCGTAATCTCACTGAACTATCTTTAGCCTTAAAACGTATAGAACTATCCTGCGTCCGAACATTTACACGACTCAAACCACCTTGCACCCAGGACTACTTTGTTATAAACGCTTAAGCGCCCCACAGTGTATTACGCCTCAAACTCGTACTCTTCGAACCATCCCGCGCCTCGATAGGTCAGGCCCTCTGAACGTCCAGGTAGATGATGGAACTTTCAAGTAGCTTAGGCGTTTGAGGATTCTAGAAACTCTTTCGCCGGGAGAGTCGGAGTGCCCAGTTGTTCCAAGCGCGAGGTTGGTTTTGAGCACTGGGTGTTCAAGGCGTCTGGACGTTCAGAGGGCCTGACCTATCGAGGCGCGGGGTGGTTCGGAGAGTACGAGTTTTAGGCGTAAGACACTGGGGGGCGCTTGTGCGTTTACTACAAGGTAGTTGTGTGTACAAGGTGGTTTGAGTCGTAAGGATGTACAGACGCAGGATAGTTCTCGACGTATGAAGACGAAAGATAGTTCAGAGTGTTTATGCGCGATGTTTTTCGGACGCATAGGCATTTGGGGATGAGAAGTACATATGTCTGCCTAGACGCTCTTATAAACATCGCGTATAAACAACCTGAACTATCTTTAGCCTTCAAACGTATAGAAATATCCTGCGTTCGAACATTTACACGACTCAAACCACCTTGCACCCAGAACTACCTTGTTATAAACGCTCAAGCGCCCCGCAGTGTATTACGCCTAAAACTCGTACTGTTCGAACCACCCCGCGCCTGGGTAGGTCAGGCCCTCTGAACGTCCAGACGAGGAAAATTAGGAGCTTGGCCTAGCGAAAGAAGTGGGTAAGTGAAATGTGAGAAAAAGGCTAGAGTATTGAACAGGAGTAAGGAACTACATGAAAGAACGGAAGCAATTGGCGAAGCGACAGGGCGGAAGAATATGCAAGTTCATATTCTCAGTAAAAATAGTCGTTCGTAGAGGCACAAGGATTGTAAATGAGATATTTCAGGTAATGAGAGACTTTGGAGAGGAAAGAAATACAGAGAATGAGTTTAGAAGAAAAGTCAGTTGCTAGGTAATTCAGGATGGCAGATGATGGGACGTTCGAGTAGCTTAGGCGTTTGAGGATTCTAGAAACTCTTTCGCCGGGAGAGTCGGAGTGCCCAGATGTTCGAAGCGCAAGGTTGGTTTTGGACACTGGGTGTTCAAGGCGTCTGGACGTTCAGAGGGCCTGACCTATCGAGGCGCGGGGTGGTTCGAAGAGTACGAGTTTTAGGCGTAAAACACTGTGGGGCGCTTGAGCGTTTATAACAAGGTAGTTCTGTGTGCAAGGTGGTTTGAGTCGTAAGGATGTTAGGGCGGAGAATAGTTCTGGACGTATGAAGGCAAAAGAGTGTTTATAGAGTTTATGCGCGAGGTTTTTCGGTCGCATAGGTGTTTGGAGATGAGAAGTTCATCTTTCTGCCTAGGCGCTCTTATAAACATAAACAACCTGAACTATCTTTTGCCTTCAAACGTATAGAAAAATCCAGCGTCCGAACATTTACACGACTCAAACCACCTTGCACCCAGAAATACCTTGTTATAAACGCTCAATCGCCCCACAGTGTATTACGCCTAAAACTCGTACTCTTCGAACCACCCCGCGCCTGTATAGGTCAGGCCCTCTGAACGTCCAGACGAGAAAAATTAGAAGCTTGGCCTAGTGAAAATAGTGAGTAAGTGAAATGTGAAAAAAAGGCTAGAGTGTATTGAACAATAATGAGGAACTAAAGGAAAGAGCGGAAGCAATTGGCGAAACGACAGGGCGGAAGATTATACAAGTTCATATTCCTAGTAAAAATAGTCGTTCGTAGAGACACAAGGCATGTAAAAGCGATATTTCAGGTAATGAGAGACTTTGGAGAGGAAAGAAATACAGAGAATGTGTATAGAAGAACAGTAAGTTGCTAGGTAAATCAGGATGGCAGATGATGGAACGTTCAAGTAGCTTAGGCGTTTGAGGATTCTAGAAACTCTTTCGCCGGGAGAGTCGGAGTTCCCAGTTGTTCGAAGCGCAAGGTTGGTTTTGAGCACTGGGTGTTGAAGGCGTCTTGACGTTCAGAGGGCCTGTCCTGTCGAGGCGCGGGGTAGTTCGAAGAGTACGAGTTTTAGGCGTAAAACACTGTGGGGCGCTTGAGCGTTTATAACAAGGTAGTTGTGTGTGCAAGGTGGTTTGAGTCGTAAGGATGTTCGAATGCAGGATACGCCTGGACGTATGAAGGCGAAAGATATTTCAAAGAGTTTATGCGCAATGTTTTTCGGGACCCATAGGCGTTTGGGGATGAGAATTTCATCTGTCTGCCTAGGCGCTCTGAAAAACATCGCGCATAATCTCACTGAACTATCTTAGCCTTAAAACGTATAGAACTATCCTGCGTCCGATCATTTACACGACTCAAACCACCTTGCACCCAGAAGTACCTTGTTATAAACGCTCAAGCGCCCCACAGTGTATTACGCCTCAAACTCGTACTCTTCGAACCATCCCGCGTCTCGATAGGTCAGGCCCTCTGAACGTCCAGGTAGATGATGGAACGTTCAAGTAGCTTAGGCGTTTGAGGATTCTAGAAACTCTTTCGCCGGGAGAGTCGGAGTGCCCAGTTGTTCGAAGCGCAAGGTTGGTTTTGGGCACTGGGTGTTCAAGGCGTCTGGACGTTCAGAGGGCCTGACCTATCGAGGCGCGGGGTGGTTCGGAGAGTACGAGTTTTAGGCGTAAAACACTGTGGGGCGCTTGAGCGTTTATTACAAGGTAGTTGTGTGTACAAGGTTGTTTGAGGCGTAAGGATGTACGGGCGCAGGATAGTTCTCGACGTATGAAGGCGAAAAATAGTTCAGAGAGTTTATGCGCGATGTCTTTTGGACGCATAGGCGTTTGGGGATGAGAAGTACATATGTCTGCCTGAGCGCTCTTATAAACATCGCGCATAAACAACCTGAACTATCTTTAGCCTTCAAACGTATAGAAATATCCTGATTTCGAACATTTACACGACTCAAACAACCTTGCGCCCAGAACTACCTTGTTATAAACGCTCAAGCGCCCCACAGTGTATTACGCCTTAAACTCGTACTCTTCGAACCAGCCGGCGCCTGTATAGGTCAGGCCCTTTGAATATCCAGACGAGGAAAATTAGGAGCTTGGCCCAGTGAAAGTAGTAATTGAAATGTGAGAAAAAGGCTAGAGAGTATTGAACAGGAATGAGGAACTACAGGAAAGAGTGGAAGCAATTGGCAAAACGACAGGGCGGAAGATTATGCAAGTTCATATTCCCAGTAAAAATAGTCGTTCGTAGAGGCACAAGGATTGTAAATGAGATATTTCAGGTAATGAGAGACTGTGGAGAGGTAAGAAATACAGAGAATGAGTATAGAAGAACAGTCAGTTGCTAGGTAATTCAGGATGCCAAATGATGGAACGTTCAAGTAGCTTAGGCGTGTGAGGATTCTAGAAATTCTTTCGCCGGGAGAGTCGGAGTGCCCAATTGTTCGAAGCGCAAGGTTGGTTTTGGGCACTGGGGGTTCAGGGCGTCTGGACGTTCAAAGGGCCTGACCTATCGAGGCGCGAGGTAGTTCGAAGAATACGAGTTTTAGGCGTAAAACATTGTGGGGTGCTTGAGCGTTTATAACAAGGTAGTTCTGTGTGCAAGGTGGTTTGAAACGTAAGGATTTTAGGACGAAGAATATTTCTGGACGTATGAAGGCGAAAGATAATTCAAAGAGTTTGTGCGCGATGTTTTTCGGGCGCATAGGCGTTTGGGAATGAGAAGTATATCTGTCTGCCTAGGCGCCTTTATAAACATCGCGCATAATTAACCTGAACTATCTTTAGCCTTCAAACGTATAGAAATATCCTGCGTATGAACATTTACACGACTCAAACCACCTTGTACCCAGAACTACCTTGTTATAAACGCTCAAGCGCCCCACAGTGTATTACGCCTAAAACTCGTACTCTTCGAACCACCCCGCGCCTGGATAGGTCAGGCCCTCTGAACGTCCAGACGAGGAAAATTAGGAGCTTGGCCTAGGGAAAGTAGTGAGTAAGTGAAATGTGAGAAAAAGGCTAGAGAGTATTGAACAGGAATGAGGAACTACAGGAAAGACCGGAAGCAATGGGCGAAACGACAGGATGGAAGATTATGCAAGTTCATATTCTCAGTGAAAATAGTGGTTCGTAGAGGCACAAGGATTGTAAATGAGATATTTCAGGTAATGAGAGACTTTGGAGAGATTCTAGAAACTTTTTCGCCGGGAGAGTCGGAGTGCCCAGTTGTTCGAAGCGCAAGGTTGGTTTTGGTCACTGGGTGTTCAAAGCGTCTGGACGTTCAGAGGGGATGACCTATCGAGGCGCAGGGTGGTTCGAAGAGTACGAGTTTTAGGCGTAAAACACTGTGGGGCGCTTGAGCGTTTATAACGAGATAGTTCTGTGTGCAAGGTGGTTTGTTTCGTGAGGATGTACAGACGCAGGATAGTTCTGGACGTATGAAGGCGAAAGAGTGTTCAAAGAGTTTATGCGCGATGTTTTTCGGGCGCATAGGCGTTTGGGGATGGGAAGTACATCTGTCTGCCTAGGCGCTATTATAAACATCGCGCATAAACAACCTGAACTATCTTTACCTTCAACCGTATAGAAATATCCTGCGTCATAACATTTACACGACTCAAACCACCTTGCACCCAGAACTACCTCGTTATAAACGCTCTAGCGCCCCACAGTGTATTACGCCTAAACTCGTACTCTTCGAACCACCCCGCGCCTGGATAGGTCAGGCCCTCTGAACGTCCAGGCGAGGAAAATTAAGAGCTTGGCCTAGTGGAAGTAGTGAGTAAGTGAAATGTGTGAAAAAGGCTAGAGAGTATTGAAAAGGAATGAGGAACTACAGGAAAGAGCGGAAGCAATTGGCGAAACGACAGGGCGGAAGATTATGCAAGTTCATATTCTCAGTAGAAATAGTGGTTCGTAGAGGCACAAGGATTGTAAATGAGATATTTCAGGTAATGAGAGACTTTGGAGAGGAAAAAATACAGAGAATGAGTATAGAAGAACAGTCAGTTGCTAGGTAATTCAGGATGGCAGATGATGGAACGTTCAAGTAGCTTAGGCGTTTGAGGATTCTAGAAACTTTTTCGCCGGGAGAGTCGGAGTGCCAAGTTGTTCGAAGCGCAAGGTTGGTTTTGGTCACTGGGTGTTCAAGGCGTCTGGACGTTCAGAGGGATGACCTATCGAGGCGCAGGGTGGTTCAAAGAGTACGAGTTTTAGGCGTAAATCACTGTGGGGCGCTTGAGCGTTTATAACGAGGTAGTTCTGTGTGCAAGGTGGTTTGTTTCGTAAGGATGTACGGACGCAGGATAGTTCTGGACGTATGAAGGCGAAAGAGTGTTCAAAGAGTTTATGCGCGATGTCTTTCTGGCGCATAGGCGTTTTGGGATGTGAAGTACATTTGTCTGCCTAGGCGCTCTTATAAACATTGCGCTCCACACTGTGGGGCGCTTGAGCGTTTATAACAAGGAAAGTCTGGGTGCAAGGTGGTTTGAGTCGTGTAAATGTTCGAACGCAGGATATTTCTATACGTTTGAATTCTAAAGATATTTCAGGTTGTTTATGCGCGATGTTTAAAAGAGCGCCTAGGCAGACAGATGTACTTCTCATCCCCAAACGCCTATGCGCCCGATATACATCGCGCATAAACTCTTTGAATTAACTTTCGCCTTCATACGTCCAGAACTATTCTGCGTCCTAACATCCTTACGACTCAAACCTCCTTGCACACAGAACTACCTTGTTATAAACGCTCAAGCGCCCCACAGTGTTTTACGCCTAAAACTCGTACTCTTCGAACCACCTCACGCCACGATAGGTCAGGCCCTCTGAACGTCCAGACGCCCTTAACACCCAGTGCCAAAAATCAAACTTGCGCTTCGAACAACTAGGCACTCCGACTCTCACGGCGAAAGAGTTTCTAGAATCCTCAAACGCCTAAGCTACTTGAGCAATCGATCATCTGCTATCCTGAATTATTTAGCAACTGACTGTTCTTCTATAAGCATTCTCTGTATTTCTTTCCTCTCCAAAGTCTCTCATTACCTGAAATATCTCATTTACAATCCTTGTGCCTCTACGAACGACTAATTTTTCTGAGAATATGAAATTGCATAATCTTCCGCCCTGTCGTTTTGCCAATTACTTTCGCTCTTTCCTGTAGTTCCTCATTTCTGGTCAATTCCTCTACCTTTTTTCTCACATTTCACTTACTCACTACTTTCACTAGGCCAAGCTCCTAATTTTCCTCGTCTGGACGTTCAGAGGGCCTGACCTATACAGGGGCGGGGTGGTTCGAAGAGTACGAGTTTTAGGCCTAATACACTGTGGGGAGCTTGAGCGTTTAAAACAAGGTAGTTCTGGGTGCAAGGTGGTTTGAGTCTAGTAAATGTTCGGACGAAGGGTAGTTCTATACGCTTTAAGGCTAAAGATAGATCAGGGAGATTATGCGCGATGTTTTTCAGAGCGCCTAAGCAGACAGATGTGGTTCTCATCCCCAAACGCCTATGCGCCCCAAAAGACTTCGCGCATAAACTCTCTGACTATATTTCGCCTTCATAAGTCCAGAACTATCCTGCGTCCGTACATCCTTACGACTCAATCCACCTTGCTCCCAGAACTACCTTGTTATAAACGCTCAAGCGCCCCACAGTGTATTACACCTAAAATTCGTACTCTTCGAACCAACCCGCGCCTGTATAAGACAGGCCCTCTGAATGTCCAGACGAGCAAAATTAGGAGCTTGGCCTAGTGAAAGTAGTGAGTAAATGAAATGTGAGAAAAATGCTAGAGATTATTGAACAGGAATGGGGAACTACAGGAAAGAGCGGAAGCAATTGGTGAAACGACAGGGCGGAAGATTAAGCAAGTTCATATTCTCAGTGAAAATAGTCGTTCGTAGAGGCACAGGGATTGTAAATGGGTATTTTAGGTAATGAGAGACTTTGTAGAGGAAAGAAATACAAAGAATGCTTATAGAAGAACAGTCAGTTGCTAGGTAATTCAGGATGGCTGATGATCGAACGCTCAAGTAGCTTAGGCGTTTGAGGATTCTAGAAACTCTTTCGCCGTGAGAGTCGGAGTGCCCAGTTGTTCGAAGCGCAAGGTTGGTTTTGGGCACTTGGTGATCAAGGCGTCTGGACGTTCAGAGGGCCTGACGTATCGAGGCGCGAGGTGGTTCGAAGAGAACGAGTTTTAGGCGTTAAACACTGTGGGGCGCTTGAGCGTTTATAACAAGGTAGTTCTGTGTGCAAGGTGGTTTGAGTCGTAAGGATGTACCGACGCAGGATAGTTCTGGACGTATGAAGGCGATAGATAGTCAAAGAGTTTATGCGCGATGTTTTTCGGGGCGCATAGGCGTTTGGGGATGAGAATTACATCTGTCTGCCTAGGCGCTCTGAAAAACATCGCGCATAATCTCCCTGATCTATCTTTAGCCTTAAAGCGTATAGAACTACCCTGCGTCCGAACATTTACACGACTCAAACCACCTTGCACCCAGAACTACCTTGTTTTAAACGCTGAAGCGTTCCACAGTGTATTACGCCTAAATCTCGTACTCTTCGAACAACCCCGCGCCTGTATAGGTCAGGCCCTCTGAACGTCCAGACGAGGAAATTTAGGAAATTGGCCTAGTGAAAGTTGTGAGTAAGTGAAATGTGAAAAAGATGGTAGAGAGTATTGACCAGGAATGAGGAACTACAGGAAAGAGCGGAAGCAATTGGCGAAACGACAGGGCGGAAGATTATGCAAGTTCATATTCTCAGTAAAAATAGTCGTTTGTAGAAGCACAAGGATTGTAAATGAGATATTTCAGGAAATGAGAGACTTTGGAGGGGAAAGAAATACAGAGAATGCTTATAGAAGAACAGTCATTTGCTAGGTAATTCAGGATGGCAGATGATCGAACGCTCAAGTAGCTTAGGCGTTTGAGGATTCTAGAAACTCTTTCGCCATGAGAGTCGGAGTGCCTAGTTGTTCGAAGCGCAAGGTTGGTTTTGGGCACTGGGTGTTCAAGGCGTCTGGACGTTCAGAGGGCCTGACATATCGAGGCGCGAGGTGGTTCGAAGAGTACGAGTTTTAGGCGTAAAACACTGTGGGGCGCTTGAGCGTTTATGAAAAGGTAGTTCTGTGTGCAAGGAGGTTTGAGTCGTAAGGATGTTAGGATGCAGAAGAGTTCTGGACGTATTAAGGCGAAAGATAATTCAAAGAGTTTATGCGCGATGTTTTTCAGGCGCATAAGCGTTTGGGGATGAGAAGTACATCTGTCTGCCTAGGCGCTCTTATAATCATCGCGCATAAACAAACTGAACTATCTTTAGCCTTCAGACGTAGAGAAATATCCTGCGTCCGAACATCTACACGACTCAAACCACCTTGCACCCAGAACTTCCTTGTTATAAACGCTCAAGCGCCCCACGGTGTGGAGCGCAATGTTTATAAGAGCGCCTAGGCAGACAAATGTACTTCTCATCCCCAAACGCCTATGCGCCATAAAAACATCGCGCATAAACTCTTTGAACACTCTTTCGCCTTCATACGTCCAGAAATATTCTGCGTCCTAACATCCTTACGACTCAAACCACCTTGCAGACAGAACTACCTTGTTATAAACGCTCAAGCGCCCCACAGTGTTTTACGCCTAAAACTCGTACTCTTCGAACCACCCCGCGCCTCGATAGGTCAGGCCCTCTGAACGTCCAGACGCCTTGAACACCCAGTGCCCAAAAACAACCTTGCGCTTCGAACAATTGGGCACTCCGACTCTCCCGGCGAAAGAGTTTCTAGAATCCTCAAACGCCTAAGCTACTTGAACGTTCCATCATCTGCCATCCTGAATTACCTAGCAACTGACTGTTCTTCGATACTCATTCTCTGTATTTCTTTCCTCTCCAAAGTCTCTCATTACCTGAAATATCTCATTTACAATCCTTGTGCCTCTACGAACGACTATTTTTACTGAGAATATGAACTTGCATAATCTTCCGCCCTGTCGTTTCGCCAATTGCTTCCGCTCTTTCCTGTAGTTCCTCATTCCTGTTCAATACTCTCTAGCCTTTTTCTCACATTTCACTTACTACTTTCACTAGGCCAAGCTCCTAATTTTCCTCGTCTGGACGTTCAGAGGGCCTGACCTATACAGGCGCGGGGTGGTTCGAAGAGTACGAGTTTTAGGCGTAATACACTGTGGGGCGCTTGAGCGTTTATAACAAGGTAGTTCTGGGTGCAAGGTGGTTTGAGTCGTGTAAATGTTCGGACGCAGGATATTTCTATACGTTTGAAGGCTAAAGATAGTTCAGGTTGTTTATGCGCGATGTTTATAAGAGCGCCTAGGCAGACAGATGTACTTCTCATCCCCAAACGCCTATGCGCCCGAAAGACATCGCGCATAAACTCTTTGAACTATCTTTCGCCTTCATACGTCCAGAACTATCCTGCGTCCGTACATCCTTACGACTCAAACCACCTTGCACACAGAACTACCTTGTTATAAACGCTCAAGCGCCCCACAGTGTTTTACGCCTAAAACTCGTACTCTTCGAACCACCCCGCGCCTCGATAGGTCAGGCCCTCTGAACGTCCAGACGCCTTGAACACCCAGTGCCCAAAACCAACCTTGCGCTTCGAACAACTGGGCACTCCGACTCTCCCGGCGAAAGAGTTTCTAGAATCCTCAAACGCCTAAGCTACTTGAACGTTCCATCATCTGCCATCCTGAATTACCTAGCAACTGACTGTTCTTCTATACTCATTCTCTGTATTTCTTTCCTCTCCAAAGTCTCTCATTACCTGAAATATCTCATTTACAATCCTTGTGCCTCTACGAACGACTATTTTTACTGAGAATATGAACTTGCATAATCTTCCGCCCTGTCGTTTCGCCAATTGCTTCCGCTCTTTCCTGTAGTTCCTCATTCCTGTTCAATACTCTCTAGCCTTTTTCTCACATTTCACTTACTCACTACTTTCACTAGGCCAAGCTCCTAATTTTCCTCGTCTGGACGTTCAGAGGGCCTGACCTATACAGGCGCGGGGTGGTTCGAAGAGTACGAGTTTTAGGCGTAATACACTGTGGGGCGCTTGAGCGTTTATAACAAGGTAGTTCTGGGTGCAAGGTGGTTTGAGTCGTGTAAATGTTCGGACGCAGGATATTTCTATACGTTTGAAGGCTAAAGATAGTTCAGGTTGTTTATGCGCGATGTTTATAAGAGCGCCTAGGCAGACAGATGTACTTCTCATCCCCAAACGCCTATGCGCCCGAAAACATCGCGCATAAACTCTTTGAACTATCTTTCGCCTTCATACGTCCAGAACTATCCTGCGTCCGTACATCCTTACGAAACAAACCACCTTGCACACAGAACTACCTCGTTATAAACGCTCAAGCGCCCCACAGTGTTTTACGCCTAAAACTCGTACTCTTCGAACCACCCCGCGCCTCGATAGGTCATGCCCTCTGAACGTCCAGACGCCTTGAACACCCAGTGCCCAAAACCAACCTTGCGCTTCGAACAATTGGGCACTCCGACTCTCCCGGCGAAAGAGTTTCTAGAATCCTCAAACGCCTAAGCTACTTGAACGTTCCATCATCTGCCATCCTGAATTACCTAGCAACTGACTGTTCTTCTATACTCATTCTCTGTATTTCTTTCCTCTCCAAAGTCTCTCATTACCTGAAATATCTCATTTACAATCCTTGTGCCTCTACGAACGACTATTTTACTGAGAATATGAACTTGCATAATCTTCCGCCCTGTCGTTTCGCCAATTGCTTCCGCTCTTTCCTGTAGTTCCTCATTCCTGTTCAATACTCTCTAGCCTTTTTCTCACATTTCACTTACTACTTTCACTAGGCCAAGCTCCTAATTTTCCTCGTCTGGACGTTCAGAGGGCCTGACCTATACAGGCGCGGGGTGGTTCGAAGAGTACGAGTTTTAGGCGTAATACACTGTGGGGCGCTTGAGCGTTTATAACAAGGTAGTTCTGGGTGCAAGGTGGTTTGAGTCGTGTAAATGTTCGGACGCAGGATATTTCCATACGTTTGAAGGCTAAAGATAGTTCAGGTTGTTTATGCGCGATGTTTATAAGAGCGCCTAGGCAGACAGATGTACTTCTCATCCCCAAACGCCTATGCGCCCGAAAAACATCGCGCATAAACTCTTTGAACTATCTTTCGCCTTCATACGTCCAGAACTATCCTGCGTCCGTACATCCTTACGAAACAAACCACCTTGCACACAGAACTACCTCGTTATAAACGCTCAAGCGCCCCACAGTGTTTTACGCCTAAAACTCGTACTCTTCGAACCACCCCGCGCCTCGATAGGTCATCCCTCTGAACGTCCAGACGCCTTGAACACCCAGTGCCCAAAACCAACCTTGCGCTTCGAACAATTGGGCACTCCGACTCTCCCGGCGAAAGAGTTTCTAGAATCCTCAAACGCCTAAGCTACTTGAACGTTCCATCATCTGCCATCCTGAATTACCTAGCAACTGACTGTTCTTCTATACTCATTCTCTGTATTTCTTTCCTCTCCAAAGTCTCTCATTACCTGAAATATCTCATTTACAATCCTTGTGCCTCTACGAACGACTATTTTTACTGAGAATATGAACTTGCATAATCTTCCGCCCTGTCGTTTCGCCAATTGCTTCCGCTCTTTCCTGTAGTTCCTCATTCCTGTTCAATACTCTCTAGCCTTTTTCTCACATTTCACTTACTACTTTCACTAGGCCAAGCTCCTAATTTTCCTCGTCTGGACGTTCAGAGGGCCTGACCTATACAGGCGCGGGGTGGTTCGAAGAGTACGAGTTTTAGGCGTAATACACTGTGGGGCGCTTGAGCGTTTATAACAAGGTAGTTCTGGGTGCAAGGTGGTTTGAGTCGTGTAAATGTTCGGACGCAGGATATTTCTATACGTTTGAAGGCTAAAGATAGTTCAGGTTGTTTATGCGCGATGTTTATAAGAGCGCCTAGGCAGACAGATGTACTTCTCATCCCCAAACGCCTATGCGCCCGAAAAACATCGCGCATAAACTCTTTGAACTATCTTTCGCCTTCATACGTCCAGAACTATCCTGCGTCCGTACATCCTTACGAAACAAACCACCTTGCACACAGAACTACCTCGTTATAAACGCTCAAGCGCCCCACAGTGTTTTACGCCTAAAACTCGTACTCTTCGAACCACCCCGCGCCTCGATAGGTCATCCCTCTGAACGTCCAGACGCCTTGAACACCCAGTGCCCAAAACCAACCTTGCGCTTCGAACAATTGGGCACTCCGACTCTCCCGGCGAAAGAGTTTCTAGAATCCTCAAACGCCTAAGCTACTTGAACGTTCCATCATCTGCCATCCTGAATTACCTAGCAACTGACTGTTCTTCTATACTCATTCTCTGTATTTCTTTCCTCTCCAAAGTCTCTCATTACCTGAAATATCTCATTTACAATCCTTGTGCCTCTACGAACGACTATTTTTACTGAGAATATGAACTTGCATAATCTTCCGCCCTGTCGTTTCGCCAATTGCTTCCGCTCTTTCCTGTAGTTCCTCATTCCTGTTCAATACTCTCTAGCCTTTTTCTCACATTTCACTTACTACTTTCACTAGGCCAAGCTCCTAATTTTCCTCGTCTGGACGTTCAGAGGGCCTGACCTATACAGGCGCGGGGTGGTTCGAAGAGTACGAGTTTTAGGCGTAATACACTGTGGGGCGCTTGAGCGTTTATAACAAGGTAGTTCTGGGTGCAAGGTGGTTTGAGTCGTGTAAATGTTCGAACGCAGGATATTTCTATACGTTTGAAGGCTAAAGATAGTTCAGGTTGTTTATGCGCGATGTTTATAAGAGCGCCTAGGCAGACAGATGTACTTCTCATCCCCAAACGCCTATGCGCCCGAAAAACATCGCGCATAAACTCTTTGAACTATCTTTCGCCTTCATACGTCCAGAACTATCCTGCGTCCGTACATCCTTACGAAACAAACCACCTTGCACACAGAACTACCTCGTTATAAACGCTCAAGCGCCCCACAGTGTTTTACGCCTAAAACTCGTACTCTTCGAACCACCCCGCGCCTCGATAGGTCATCCCTCTGAACGTCCAGACGCCTTGAACACCCAGTGCCCAAAACCAACCTTGCGCTTCGAACAATTGGGCACTCCGACTCTCCCGGCGAAAGAGTTTCTAGAATCCTCAAACGCCTAAGCTACTTGAACGTTCCATCATCTGCCATCCTGAATTACCTAGCAACTGACTGTTCTTCCATACTCATTCTCTGTATTTCTTTCCTCTCCAAAGTCTCTCATTACCTGAAATATCTCATTTACAATCCTTGTGCCTCTACGAACGACTATTTTTACTGAGAATATGAACTTGCATAATCTTCCGCCCTGTCGTTTCGCCAATTGCTTCCGCTCTTTCCTGTAGTTCCTCATTCCTGTTCAATACTCTCTAGCCTTTTCTCACATTTCACTTACTCACTACTTTCACTAGGCCAAGCTCCTAATTTTCCTCGTCTGGACGTTCAGAGGGCCTGACCTATACAGGCGCGGGGTGGTTCGAAGAGTACGAGTTTTAGGCGTAATACACTGTGGGGCGCTTGAGCGTTTATAACAAGGTAGTTCTGGGTGCAAGGTGGTTTGAGTCGTGTAAATGTTCGGACGCAGGATATTTCTATACGTTTGAAGGCTAAAGATAGTTCAGGTTGTTTATGCGCGATGTTTATAAGAGCGCCTAGGCAGACAGATGTACTTCTCATCCCCAAACGCCTATGCGCCCGAAAAACATCGCGCATAAACTCTTTGAACTATCTTTCGCCTTCATACGTCCAGAACTATCCTGCGTCCGTACATCCTTACGAAACAAACCACCTTGCACACAGAACTACCTCGTTATAAACGCTCAAGCGCCCCACAGTGTTTTACGCCTAAAACTCGTACTCTTCGAACCACCCCGCGCCTCGATAGGTCATCCCCTCTGAACGTCCAGACGCCTTGAACACCCAGTGCCCAAAAACAACCTTGCGCTTCGAACAATTGGGCACTCCGACTCTCCCGGCGAAAGAGTTTCTAGAATCCTCAAACGCCTAAGCTACTTGAACGTTCCATCATCTGCCATCCTGAATTACCTAGCAACTGACTGTTCTTCTATACTCATTCTCTGTATTTCTTTCCTCTCCAAAGTCTCTCATTACCTGAAATATCTCATTTACAATCCTTGTGCCTCTACGAACGACTATTTTTACTGAGAATATGAACTTGCATAATCTTCCGCCCTGTCGTTTCGCCAATTGCTTCCGCTCTTTCCTGTAGTTCCTCATTCCTGTTCAATACTCTCTAGCCTTTTTCTCACATTTCACTTACTACTTTCACTAGGCCAAGCTCCTAATTTTCCTCGTCTGGACGTTCAGAGGGCCTGACCTATACAGGCGCGGGGTGGTTCGAAGAGTACGAGTTTTAGGCGTAATACACTGTGGGGCGCTTGAGCGTTTATAACAAGGTAGTTCTGGGTGCAAGGTGGTTTGAGTCGTGTAAATGTTCGGACGCAGGATATTTCCATACGTTTGAAGGCTAAAGATAGTTCAGGTTGTTTATGCGCGATGTTTATAAGAGCGCCTAGGCAGACAGATGTACTTCTCATCCCCAAACGCCTATGCGCCCGAAAAACATCGCGCATAAACTCTTTGAACTATCTTTCGCCTTCATACGTCCAGAACTATCCTGCGTCCGTACATCCTTACGAAACAAACCACCTTGCACACAGAACTACCTCGTTATAAACGCTCAAGCGCCCCACAGTGTTTTACGCCTAAAACTCGTACTCTTCGAACCACCCCGCGCCTCGATAGGTCATCCCTCTGAACGTCCAGACGCCTTGAACACCCAGTGCCCAAAAACAACCTTGCGCTTCGAACAATTGGGCACTCCGACTCTCCCGGCGAAAGAGTTTCTAGAATCCTCAAACGCCTAAGCTACTTGAACGTTCCATCATCTGCCATCCTGAATTACCTAGCAACTGACTGTTCTTCTATACTCATTCTCTGTATTTCTTTCCTCTCCAAAGTCTCTCATTACCTGAAATATCTCATTTACAATCCTTGTGCCTCTACGAACGACTATTTTTACTGAGAATATGAACTTGCATAATCTTCCGCCCTGTCGTTTCGCCAATTGCTTCCGCTCTTTCCTGTAGTTCCTCATTCCTGTTCAATACTCTCTAGCCTTTTTCTCACATTTCACTTACTCACTACTTTCACTAGGCCAAGCTCCTAATTTTCCTCGTCTGGACGTTCAGAGGGCCTGACCTATACAGGCGCGGGTGGTTCGAAGAGTACGAGTTTTAGGCGTAATACACTGTGGGGCGCTTGAGCGTTTATAACAAGGTAGTTCTGGGTGCAAGGTGGTTTGAGTCGTGTAAATGTTCGGACGCAGGATATTTCCATACGTTTGAAGGCTAAAGATAGTTCAGGTTGTTTATGCGCGATGTTTATAAGAGCGCCTAGGCAGACAGATGTACTTCTCATCCCCAAACGCCTATGCGCCCGAAAACATCGCGCATAAACTCTTTGAACTATCTTTCGCCTTCATACGTCCAGAACTATCCTGCGTCCGTACATCCTTACGAAACAAACCACCTTGCACACAGAACTACCTCGTTATAAACGCTCAAGCGCCCCACAGTGTTTTACGCCTAAAACTCGTACTCTTCGAACCACCCCGCGCCTCGATAGGTCATCCCTCTGAACGTCCAGACGCCTTGAACACCCAGTGCCCAAAAACAACCTTGCGCTTCGAACAATTGGGCACTCCGACTCTCCCGGCGAAAGAGTTTCTAGAATCCTCAAACGCCTAAGCTACTTGAACGTTCCATCATCTGCCATCCTGAATTACCTAGCAACTGACTGTTCTTCTATACTCATTCTCTGTATTTCTTTCCTCTCCAAAGTCTCTCATTACCTGAAATATCTCATTTACAATCCTTGTGCCTCTACGAACGACTATTTTTACTGAGAATATGAACTTGCATAATCTTCCGCCCTGTCGTTTCGCCAATTGCTTCCGCTCTTTCCTGTAGTTCCTCATTCCTGTTCAATACTCTCTAGCCTTTTCTCACATTTCACTTACTCACTACTTTCACTAGGCCAAGCTCCTAATTTTCCTCGTCTGGACGTTCAGAGGGCCTGACCTATACAGGCGCAGGGTGGTTCGAAGAGTACGAGTTTTAGGCGTAATACACTGTGGGGCGCTTGAGCGTTTATAACAAGGTAGTTCTGGGTGCAAGGTGGTTTGAGTCGTGTAAATGTTCGGACGCAGGATATTTCCATACGTTTGAAGGCTAAAGATAGTTCAGGTTGTTTATGCGCGATGTTTATAAGAGCGCCTAGGCAGACAGATGTACTTCTCATCCCCAAACGCCTATGCGCCCGAAAAACATCGCGCATAAACTCTTTGAACTATCTTTCGCCTTCATACGTCCAGAACTATCCTGCGTCCGTACATCCTTACGAAACAAACCACCTTGCACACAGAACTACCTCGTTATAAACGCTCAAGCGCCCCACAGTGTTTTACGCCTAAAACTCGTACTCTTCGAACCACCCCGCGCCTCGATAGGTCATCCCTCTGAACGTCCAGACGCCTTGAACACCCAGTGCCCAAAAACAACCTTGCGCTTCGAACAATTGGGCACTCCGACTCTCCCGGCGAAAGAGTTTCTAGAATCCTCAAACGCCTAAGCTACTTGAACGTTCCATCATCTGCCATCCTGAATTACCTAGCAACTGACTGTTCTTCTATACTCATTCTCTGTATTTCTTTCCTCTCCAAAGTCTCTCATTACCTGAAATATCTCATTTACAATCCTTGTGCCTCTACGAACGACTATTTTTACTGAGAATATGAACTTGCATAATCTTCCGCCCTGTCGTTTCGCCAATTGCTTCCGCTCTTTCCTGTAGTTCCTCATTCCTGTTCAATACTCTTTAGCCTTTTTCTCACATTTCACTTACTCACTACTTTCACTAGGCCAAGCTCCTAATTTTCCTCGTCTGGACGTTCAGAGGGCCTGACCTATACAGGCGCGGGGTGGTTCGAAGAGTACGAGTTTTAGGCGTAATACACTGTGGGGCGCTTGAGCGTTTATAACAAGGTAGTTCTGGGTGCAAGGTGGTTTGAGTCGTGTAAATGTTCGGACGCAGGATATTTCCATACGTTTGAAGGCTAAAGATAGTTCAGGTTGTTTATGCGCGATGTTTATAAGAGCGCCTAGGCAGACAGATGTACTTCTCATCCCCAAACGCCTATGCGCCCGAAAAACATCGCGCATAAACTCTTTGAACTATCTTTCGCCTTCATACGTCCAGAACTATCCTGCGTCCGTACATCCTTACGAAACAAACCACCTTGCACACAGAACTACCTCGTTATAAACGCTCAAGCGCCCCACAGTGTTTTACGCCTAAAACTCGTACTCTTCGAACCACCCCGCGCCTCGATAGGTCATCCTCTGAACGTCCAGACGCCTTGAACACCCAGTGCCCAAAAACAACCTTGCGCTTCGAACAATTGGGCACTCCGACTCTCCCGGCGAAAGAGTTTCTAGAATCCTCAAACGCCTAAGCTACTTGAACGTTCCATCATCTGCCATCCTGAATTACCTAGCAACTGACTGTTCTTCTATACTCATTCTCTGTATTTCTTTCCTCTCCAAAGTCTCTCATTACCTGAAATATCTCATTTACAATCCTTGTGCCTCTACGAACGACTATTTTTACTGAGAATATGAACTTGCATAATCTTCCGCCCTGTCGTTTCGCCAATTGCTTCCGCTCTTTCCTGTAGTTCCTCATTCCTGTTCAATACTCTCTAGCCTTTTTCTCACATTTCACTTACTCACTACTTTCACTAGGCCAAGCTCCTAATTTTCCTCGTCTGGACGTTCAGAGGGCCTGACCTATACAGGCGCGGGGTGGTTCGAAGAGTACGAGTTTTAGGCGTAATACACTGTGGGGCGCTTGAGCGTTTATAACAAGGTAGTTCTGGGTGCAAGGTGGTTTGAGTCGTGTAAATGTTCGGACGCAGGATATTTCCATACGTTTGAAGGCTAAAGATAGTTCAGGTTGTTTATGCGCGATGTTTATAAGAGCGCCTAGGCAGACAGATGTACTTCTCATCCCCAAACGCCTATGCGCCCGAAAAACATCGCGCATAAACTCTTTGAACTATCTTTCGCCTTCATACGTCCAGAACTATCCTGCGTCCGTACATCCTTACGAAACAAACCACCTTGCACACAGAACTACCTCGTTATAAACGCTCAAGCGCCCCACAGTGTTTTACGCCTAAAACTCGTACTCTTCGAACCACCCCGCGCCTCGATAGGTCATCCCTCTGAACGTCCAGACGCCTTGAACACCCAGTGCCCAAAAACAACCTTGCGCTTCGAACAATTGGGCACTCCGACTCTCCCGGCGAAAGAGTTTCTAGAATCCTCAAACGCCTAAGCTACTTGAACGTTCCATCATCTGCCATCCTGAATTACCTAGCAACTGACTGTTCTTCTATACTCATTCTCTGTATTTCTTTCCTCTCCAAAGTCTCTCATTACCTGAAATATCTCATTTACAATCCTTGTGCCTCTACGAACGACTATTTTTACTGAGAATATGAACTTGCATAATCTTCCGCCCTGTCGTTTCGCCAATTGCTTCCGCTCTTTCCTGTAGTTCCTCATTCCTGTTCAATACTCTTTAGCCTTTTTCTCACATTTCACTTACTCACTACTTTCACTAGGCCAAGCTCCTAATTTTCCTCGTCTGGACGTTCAGAGGGCCTGACCTATACAGGCGCGGGGTGGTTCGAAGAGTACGAGTTTTAGGCGTAATACACTGTGGGGCGCTTGAGCGTTTATAACAAGGTAGTTCTGGGTGCAAGGTGGTTTGAGTCGTGTAAATGTTCGGACGCAGGATATTTCTATACGTTTGAAGGCTAAAGATAGTTCAGGTTGTTTATGCGCGATGTTTATAAGAGCGCCTAGGCAGACAGATGTACTTCTCATCCCCAAACGCCTATGCGCCCGAAAAACATCGCGCATAAACTCTTTGAACTATCTTTCGCCTTCATACGTCCAGAACTATCCTGCGTCCGTACATCCTTACGAAACAAACCACCTTGCACACAGAACTACCTCGTTATAAACGCTCAAGCGCCCCACAGTGTTTTACGCCTAAAACTCGTACTCTTCGAACCACCCCGCGCCTCGATAGGTCATCCTCTGAACGTCCAGACGCCTTGAACACCCAGTGCCCAAAAACAACCTTGCGCTTCGAACAATTGGGCACTCCGACTCTCCCGGCGAAAGAGTTTCTAGAATCCTCAAACGCCTAAGCTACTTGAACGTTCCATCATCTGCCATCCTGAATTACCTAGCAACTGACTGTTCTTCTATACTCATTCTCTGTATTTCTTTCCTCTCCAAAGTCTCTCATTACCTGAAATATCTCATTTACAATCCTTGTGCCTCTACGAACGACTATTTTTACTGAGAATATGAACTTGCATAATCTTCCGCCCTGTCGTTTCGCCAATTGCTTCCGCTCTTTCCTGTAGTTCCTCATTCCTGTTCAATACTCTTTAGCCTTTTTCTCACATTTCACTTACTCACTACTTTCACTAGGCCAAGCTCCTAATTTTCCTCGTCTGGACGTTCAGAGGGCCTGACCTATACAGGCGCGGGGTGGTTCGAAGAGTACGAGTTTTAGGCGTAATACACTGTGGGGCGCTTGAGCGTTTATAACAAGGTAGTTCTGGGTGCAAGGTGGTTTGAGTCGTGTAAATGTTCGGACGCAGGATATTTCCATACGTTTGAAGGCTAAAGATAGTTCAGGTTGTTTATGCGCGATGTTTATAAGAGCGCCTAGGCAGACAGATGTACTTCTCATCCCCAAACGCCTATGCGCCCGAAAAACATCGCGCATAAACTCTTTGAACTATCTTTCGCCTTCATACGTCCAGAACTATCCTGCGTCCGTACATCCTTACGAAACAAACCACCTTGCACACAGAACTACCTCGTTATAAACGCTCAAGCGCCCCACAGTGTTTTACGCCTAAAACTCGTACTCTTCGAACCACCCCGCGCCTCGATAGGTCATCCCTCTGAACGTTCAGACGCCTTGAACACCCAGTGCCCAAAAACAACCTTGCGCTTCGAACAATTGGGCACTCTGACTCTCCCGGCGAAAGAGTTTCTAGAATCCTCAAACGCCTAAGCTACTTGAACGTTCCATCATCTGCCATCCTGAATTACCTAGCAACTGACTGTTCTTCTATACTCATTCTCTGTATTTCTTTCCTCTCCAAAGTCTCTCATTACCTGAAATATCTCATTTACAATCCTTGTGCCTCTACGAACGACTATTTTTACTGAGAATATGAACTTGCATAATCTTCCGCCCTGTCGTTTCGCCAATTGCTTCCGCTCTTTCCTGTAGTTCCTCATTCCTGTTCAATACTCTTTAGCCTTTTTCTCACATTTCACTTACTCACTACTTTCACTAGGCCAAGCTCCTAATTTTCCTCGTCTGGACGTTCAGAGGGCCTGACCTATACAGGCGCGGGGTGGTTCGAAGAGTACGAGTTTTAGGCGTAATACACTGTGGGGCGCTTGAGCGTTTATAACAAGGTAGTTCTGGGTGCAAGGTGGTTTGAGTCGTGTAAATGTTCGGACGCAGGATATTTCCATACGTTTGAAGGCTAAAGATAGTTCAGGTTGTTTATGCGCGATGTTTATAAGAGCGCCTAGGCAGACAGATGTACTTCTCATCCCCAAACGCCTATGCGCCCGAAAAACATCGCGCATAAACTCTTTGAACTATCTTTCGCCTTCATACGTCCAGAACTATCCTGCGTCCGTACATCCTTACGAAACAAACCACCTTGCACACAGAACTACCTCGTTATAAACGCTCAAGCGCCCCACAGTGTTTTACGCCTAAAACTCGTACTCTTCGAACCACCCCGCGCCTCGATAGGTCATCCCTCTGAACGTTCAGACGCCTTGAACACCCAGTGCCCAAAAACAACCTTGCGCTTCGAACAATTGGGCACTCTGACTCTCCCGGCGAAAGAGTTTCTAGAATCCTCAAACGCCTAAGCTACTTGAACGTTCCATCATCTGCCATCCTGAATTACCTAGCAACTGACTGTTCTTCTATACTCATTCTCTGTATTTCTTTCCTCTCCAAAGTCTCTCATTACCTGAAATATCTCATTTACAATCCTTGTGCCTCTACGAACGACTATTTTTACTGAGAATATGAACTTGCATAATCTTCCGCCCTGTCGTTTCGCCAATTGCTTCCGCTCTTTCCTGTAGTTCCTCATTCCTGTTCAATACTCTTTAGCCTTTTTCTCACATTTCACTTACTCACTACTTTCACTAGGCCAAGCTCCTAATTTTCCTCGTCTGGACGTTCAGAGGGCCTGACCTATACAGGCGCGGGGTGGTTCGAAGAGTACGAGTTTTAGGCGTAATACACTGTGGGGCGCTTGAGCGTTTATAACAAGGTAGTTCTGGGTGCAAGGTGGTTTGAGTCGTGTAAATGTTCGAACGCAGGATATTTCTATACGTTTGAAGGCTAAAGATAGTTCAGGTTGTTTATGCGCGATGTTTATAAGAGCGCCTAGGCAGACAGATGTACTTCTCATCCCCAAACGCCTATGCGCCCGAAAAACATCGCGCATAAACTCTTTGAACTATCTTTCGCCTTCATACGTCCAGAACTATCCTGCGTCCGTACATCCTTACGAAACAAACCACCTTGCACACAGAACTACCTCGTTATAAACGCTCAAGCGCCCCACAGTGTTTTACGCCTAAAACTCGTACTCTTCGAACCACCCCGCGCCTCGATAGGTCATCCGTCTGAACGTCCAGACGCCTTGAACACCCAGTGCCCAAAAACAACCTTGCGCTTCGAACAATTGGGCACCCGACTCTCCCGGCGAAAGAGTTTCTAGAATCCTCAAACGCCTAAGCTACTTGAACGTTCCATCATCTGCCATCCTGAATTACCTAGCAACTGACTGTTCTTCTATACTCATTCTCTGTATTTCTTTCCTCTCCAAAGTCTCTCATTACCTGAAATATCTCATTTACAATCCTTGTGCCTCTACGAACGACTATTTTTACTGAGAATATGAACTTGCATAATCTTCCGCCCTGTCGTTTCGCCAATTGCTTCCGCTCTTTCCTGTAGTTCCTCATTCCTGTTCAATACTCTCTAGCCTTTTTCTCACATTTCACTTACTACTTTCACTAGGCCAAGCTCCTAATTTTCCTCGTCTGGACGTTCAGAGGGCCTGACCTATACAGGCGCGGGGTGGTTCGAAGAGTACGAGTTTTAGGCGTAATACACTGTGGGGCGCTTGAGCGTTTATAACAAGGTAGTTCTGGGTGCAAGGTGGTTTGAGTCGTGTAAATGTTCGGACGCAGGATATTTCCATACGTTTGAAGGCTAAAGATAGTTCAGGTTGTTTATGCGCGATGTTTATAAGAGCGCCTAGGCAGACAGATGTACTTCTCATCCCCAAACGCCTATGCGCCCGAAAGACATCGCGCATAAACTCTTTGAACTATCTTTCGCCTTCATACGTCCAGAACTATCCTGCGTCCGTACATCCTTACGAAACAAACCACCTTGCACACAGAACTACCTCGTTATAAACGCTCAAGCGCCCCACAGTGTTTTACGCCTAAAACTCGTACTCTTCGAACCACCCGCGCCTCGATAGGTCATCCCTCTGAACGTTCAGACGCCTTGAACACCCAGTGCCCAAAAACAACCTTGCGCTTCGAACAATTGGGCACTCCGACTCTCCCGGCGAAAGAGTTTCTAGAATCCTCAAACGCCTAAGCTACTTGAACGTTCCATCATCTGCCATCCTGAATTACCTAGCAACTGACTGTTCTTCTATACTCATTCTCTGTATTTCTTTCCTCTCCAAAGTCTCTCATTACCTGAAATATCTCATTTACAATCCTTGTGCCTCTACGAACGACTATTTTTACTGAGAATATGAACTTGCATAATCTTCCGCCCTGTCGTTTCGCCAATTGCTTCCGCTCTTTCCTGTAGTTCCTCATTCCTGTTCAATACTCTTTAGCCTTTTTCTCACATTTCACTTACTCACTACTTTCACTAGGCCAAGCTCCTAATTTTCCTCGTCTGGACGTTCAGAGGGCCTGACCTATACAGGCGCGGGGTGGTTCGAAGAGTACGAGTTTTAGGCGTAATACACTGTGGGGCGCTTGAGCGTTTATAACAAGGTAGTTCTGGGTGCAAGGTGGTTTGAGTCGTAAAATGTTCGGACGCAGGATATTTCCATACGTTTGAAGGCTAAAGATAGTTCAGGTTGTTTATGCGCGATGTTTATAAGAGCGCCTAGGCAGACAGATGTACTTCTCATCCCCAAACGCCTATGCGCCCGAAAGACATCGCGCATAAACTCTTTGAACTATCTTTCGCCTTCATACGTCCAGAACTATCCTGCGTCCGTACATCCTTACGAAACAAACCACCTTGCACACAGAACTACCTCGTTATAAACGCTCAAGCGCCCCACAGTGTTTTACGCCTAAAACTCGTACTCTTCGAACCACCCCGCGCCTCGATAGGTCATCCCTCTGAACGTTCAGACGCCTTGAACACCCAGTGCCCAAAAACAACCTTGCGCTTCGAACAATTGGGCACTCCGACTCTCCCGGCGAAAGAGTTTCTAGAATCCTCAAACGCCTAAGCTACTTGAACGTTCCATCATCTGCCATCCTGAATTACCTAGCAACTGACTGTTCTTCTATACTCATTCTCTGTATTTCTTTCCTCTCCAAAGTCTCTCATTACCTGAAATATCTCATTTACAATCCTTGTGCCTCTACGAACGACTATTTTAGTGAGAATATGAACTTGCATAATCTTCCGCCCTGTCGTTTCGCCAATTGCTTCCGCTCTTTCCTGTAGTTCCTCATTCCTGTTCAATACTCTCTAGCCTTTTTCTCACATTTCACTTACTACTACTTTCACTAGGCCAAGCTCCTAATTTTCCTCGTCTGGACGTTCAGAGGGCCTGACCTATACAGGCGCGGGGTGGTTCGAAGAGTACGAGTTTTAGGCGTAATACACTGTGGGGCGCTTGAGCGTTTATAACAAGGTAGTTCTGAGTGCAAGGTGGTTTGAGTCGTGTAAATGTTCGAACGCAGGATATTTCCATACGTTTGAAGGCTAAAGATAGTTCAGGTTGTTTATGCGCGATGTTTATAAGAGCGCCTAGGCAGACAGATACTTCTCATCCCCAAACACCTATGCGCCCAAAAGATCGCATAACTATCTTTCGCCTTCATACGTCGTTTGAATCCTTACGCTAAAGATAGTTCAGGTTGTTTATGCGCGATGTTTATAAACAGCGCCTAGGCAGACAGATGTACTTCTCATCCCAGTTAATGACGACTTTGAAGAGGAAAGAAATCGAGAATAAATTCTTTGAACAGTTCTTCAGAGAAGTGTGAGGAAGGAACAGAAGAGAAGGCGGAAAATGATCTAGGAAGATGAGAAGCACAATAAGAATTTATTAGCAGGAATAACAAAGAGGGAAAGCGTGAAAATCAAGAAACGAATTGACGGTAGGCAAAGTAGCTGTATGAGAGACAAAAGCTCAAGCGTAGAAAGAGCTGTATGGTAGAGAATTAAAGTGTTTAGATCTGTGCGACAGCACATTGCTAGAGTAAGTGCAAGAAATGTGCAAGAGGAGAGTGTGAATGGTGAGAGCCTTGGGAAAATCTCAGGAACGTTTCAGAGAAATATCCCAATCAATAAATGAGAGAACGATGCCAAATGAAACTTTGGGAGGAAGTGGTCTGCTTGAAATATGAAAGGTAAATGTGGCAGAAGTGCAGAAGTAAGTAAACGAGGAAAATTAGGAGTTTGGCCTAGTGAAAGTAGTGAGTAAGTGAAATGTGAGAAAAAGGCTAGAGAGTATTGAACAGGAATAAAGATCTACTGGAAAGAGCGGAAGTAATTGGCGAAACGACAGGGCGGAAGAATATGCAGTTTCAAATTCTTGGTGAAAAAGTCGTTTGTAGAGGCAAAAGGAATGTAAAAGAGATATTTCAGTTAATGAGAGACTTTGAAGAGGAAAGAAATACAGAGAATGAGTGGGGAAGAACAGTTCTTCAGAGAAGTGTGAGGAAGGAACAGAAGAGAAGGCGGAAAATGATCTAGGAAGATGAGAAGCACAATAAGAATTTATTAGCAGGAATAACAAAGAGGGAGAGCGTGAAAATCAAGAAATGAATTGACGGTAGGCAAGATCTAAGGATAGCAAAAATATTAAAACGAGAGACAAAAGCTCAAGCGTAGAAAGTGCTGTATGGTAGAGAATTAAAGTGTTTAGATCTGTGCGACAGCACATTGCTAGAGTAAGTGCAAGAAATGTGCAAGAGGAGAGTGTGAATGGTGAGAGCCTTGGGAAAATCTCAGGAAAGTTTCAGAGAAATATCCCAATCAATAAAATGAGAGAACGAAGCCAAATGAAAGTTTGGGAGGAAGTGGTCTGCTTAAAATATGAAAGGTAAATGTGGCAGAAGTGCAGAAGTAAGTAAACGAGGAAAATTAGGAGTTTGGCCTAGTGAAAGTAGTGAGTAAGTGAAATGTGAGAAAAAGGCTAGAGAGTATTGAACAGGAATAAAGATCTACTGGAAAGAGCGGAAGTAATTGGCGAAACGACAGGGCGGAAGAATATGCAGTTTCAAATTCTTGGTGAAAAAAGTCGTTTGTAGAGGCAAAAGGAATGTAAAAGAGATATTTCAGTTAATGAGAGACTTTGAAGAGGAAAGAAATACAGAGAATGAGTGGGGAAGAACAGTTCTTCAGAGAAGTGTGAGGAAGGAACAGAAGAGAAGGCGGAAAATGATCTAGGAAGATGAGAAGCACAATAAGAATTTATTAGCAGGAATAACAAAGAGGAGAGCGTGAAAATCAAGAAATGAATTGACGGTAGGCAAAATCTAAGGATAGCAAAAATATTAAAACGAGAGACAAAAGCTCAAGCGTAGAAAGTGCTGTATGGTAGAGAATTAAAGTGTTTAGATCTGTGTGACAGCACATTGCTAGAGTAAGTGCAAGAAATGTGCAAGAGGAGAGTGTGAATGGTGAGAGCCTTGGGAAAATCTCAGGAAAGTTTCAGAGAAATATCCCAATCAATAAAATGAGAGAACGATGCCAAATGAAAGTTTGGGAGGAAGTGGTCTGCTTGAAATATGAAAGGTAAATGTGGCAGAAGTGCAGAAGTAAGTAAACGAGGAAAATTAGGAGTTTGGCCTAGTGAAAGTAGTGAGTAAGTGAAATGTGAGAAAAGGCTAGAGAGTATTGAACAGGAATAAAGATCTACTGGAAAGAGCGGAAGTAATTGGCGAAACGACAGGGCGGAAGAATATGCAGGTTCAAATTCTTGGTGAAAAAAGTCGTTTGTAGAGGCAAAAGGAATGTAAAAGAGATATTTCAGTTAATGAGAGACTTTGAAGAGGAAAGAAATACAGAGAATGAGTAGGGAAGAACAGTTCTTCAGAGAAGTGTGAGGAAGGAACAGAAGAGAAGGCGGAAAATGATCTAGGAAGATGAGAAGCACAATAAGAATTTATTAGCAGGAATAACAAAGAGGGAGAGCGTGAAAATCAAGAAATGAATTGACGGTAGGCAAAATCTAAGGATAGCAAAAATATTAAAACGAGAGACAAAAGCTCAAGCGTAGAAAGTGCTGTATGGTAGAGAATTAAAGTGTTTAGATCTCTGCGACAGCACATTGCTAGAGTAAGTGCAAGAAATGTGCAAGAGGAGAGTGTGAATGGTGAGAGCCTTGGGAAAATCTCAGGAACGTTTCAGAGAAATATCCCAATCAATAAAATGAGAGAACGATGCCAAATGAAACTTTGGGAGGAAGTGGTCTGCTTGAAATATGAAAGGTAAATGTGGCAGAAGTGCAGAAGTAAGTAAACGAGGAAAATTAGGAGTTTGGCCTAGTGAAAGTAGTGAGTAAGTGAAATGTGAGAAAAGGCTAGAGAGTATTGAACAGGAATAAAGATCTACTGGAAAGAGCGGAAGTAATTGGCGAAACGACAGGGCGGAAGAATATGCAGTTTCAAATTCTTGGTGAAAAAAGTCGTTTGTAGAGGCAAAAGGAATGTAAAAGAGATATTTCAGGTAATGAGAGACTTTGAAGAGGAAAGAAATACAGAGAATGAGTGGGGAAGAACAGTTCTTCAGAGAAGTGTGAGGAAGGAACAGAAGAGAAGGCGGAAAATGATCTAGGAAGATGAGAAGCACAATAAGAATTTATTAGCAGGAATAACAAAGAGGGAGAGCGTGAAAATCAAGAAATGAATTGACGGTAGGCAAGATCTAAGGATAGCAAAATATTAAAACGAGAGACAAAAGCTCAAGCGTAGAAAGTGCTGTATGGTAGAGAATTAAAGTGTTTAGATCTGTGAAACAGCACATTGCTAGAGTAAGTGCAAGAAATGTGCAAGAGGAGAGTGTGAATGGTGAGAGCCTTGGGAAAATCTCAGGAAAGTTTCAGAGAAATATCCCAATCAATAAAATGAGAGAACGAAGCCAAATGAAAGTTTGGGAGGAAGTGGTCTGCTTAAAATATGAAAGGTAAATGTGGCAGAAGTGCAGAAGTAAGTAAACGAGGAAAATTAGAGTTTGGCCTAGTGAAAGTAGTGAGTAAGTGAAATGTGAGAAAAAGGCTAGAGAGTATTGAACAGGAATAAAGATCTACTGGAAAGAGCGGAAGTAATTGGCGAAACGACAGGGCGGAAGAATATGCAGTTTCAAATTTTGGTGAAAAAGTCGTTTGTAGAGGCAAAAGGAATGTAAAAGAGATATTTCAGTTAATGAGAGACTTTGAAGAGGAAAGAAATACAGAGAATGAGTGGGGAAGAACAGTTCTTCAGAGAAGTGTGAGGAAGGAACAGAAGAGAAGGCGGAAAATGATCTAGGAAGATGAGAAGCACAATAAGAATTTATTAGCAGGAATAACAAAGAGGGAGAGCGTGAAAATCAAGAAATGAATTGACGGTAGGCAAGATCTAAGGATAGCAAAATATTAAAACGAGAGACAAAAGCTCAAGCGTAGAAAGTGCTGTATGGTAGAGAATTAAAGTGTTTAGATCTGTGAAACAGCACATTGCTAGAGTAAGTGCAAGAAATGTGCAAGAGGAGAGTGTGAATGGTGAGAGCCTTGGGAAAATCTCAGGAAAGTTTCAGAGAAATATCCCAATCAATAAAATGAGAGAACGAAGCCAAATGAAAGTTTGGGAGGAAGTGGTCTGCTTAAAATATGAAAGGTAAATGTGGCAGAAGTGCAGAAGTAAGTAAACGAGGAAAATTAGGAGTTTGGCCTAGTGAAAGTAGTGAGTAAGTGAAATGTGAGAAAAAGCTAGAGAGTATTGAACAGGAATAAAGATCTACTGGAAAGAGCGGAAGTAATTGGCGAAACGACAGGGCGGAAGAATATGCAGTTTCAAATTCTTGGTGAAAAAAGTCGTTTGTAGAGGCAAAAGGAATGTAAAAGAGATATTTCAGTTAATGAGAGACTTTGAAGAGGAAAGAAATACAGAGAATGAGTGGGGAAGAACAGTTCTTCAGAGAAGTGTGAGGAAGGAACAGAAGAGAAGGCGGAAAATGATCTAGGAAGATGAGAAGCACAATAAGAATTTATTAGCAGGAATAACAAAGAGGGAGAGCGTGAAAATCAAGAAATGAATTGACGGTAGGCAAAATCTAAGGATAGCATAAATATTAAAACGAGAGACAAAAGCTCAAGCGTAGAAAGAGCTGTATGGTAGAGAATTAAAGTGTTTAGATCTGTGCGACAGCACATTGCTAGAGTAAGTGCAAGAAATGTGCAAGAGGAGAGTGTGAATGGTGAGAGCCTTGGGAAAATCTCAGGAAAGTTTCAGAGAAATATCCCAATCAATAAAATGAGAGAACGATGCCAAATGAAACTTTGGGAGGAAGTGGTCTGCTTGAAATATGAAAGGTAAATGTGGCAGAAGTGCAGAAGTAAGTAAACGAGGAAAATTAGGAGTTTGGCCTAGTGAAAGTAGTGAGTAAGTGAAATGTGAGAAAAGGCTAGAGAGTATTGAACAGGAATAAAGATCTACTGGAAAGAGCGGAAGTAATTGGCGAAACGACAGGGCGGAAGAATATGCAGGTTCAAATTCTTGGTGAAAAAAGTCGTTTGTAGAGGCAAAAGGAATGTAAAAGAGATATTTCAGTTAATGAGAGACTTTGAAGAGGAAAGAAATACAGAGAATGAGTAGGGAAGAACAGTTCTTCAGAGAAGTGTGAGGAAGGAACAGAAGAGAAGGCGGAAAATGATCTAGGAAGATGAGAAGCACAATAAGAATTTATTAGCAGGAATAACAAAGAGGGAGAGCGTGAAAATCAAGAAATGAATTGACGGTAGGCAAGATCTAAGGATAGCAAAAATATTAAAACGAGAGACAAAAGCTCAAGCGTAGAAAGTGCTGTATGGTAGAGAATTAAAGTGTTTAGATCTGTGTGACAGCACATTGCTAGAGTAAGTGCAAGAAATGTGCAAGAGGAGAGTGTGAATGGTGAGAGCCTTGGGAAAATCTCAGGAAAGTTTCAGAGAAATATCCCAATCAATAAAATGAGAGAACGAAGCCAAATGAAAGTTTGGGAGGAAGTGGTCTGCTTAAAATATGAAAGGTAAATGTGGCAGAAGTGCAGAAGTAAGTAAACGAGGAAAATTAGGAGTTTGGCCTAGTGAAAGTAGTGAGTAAGTGAAATGTGAGAAAAAGGCTAGAGAGTATTGAACAGGAATAAAGATCTACTGGAAAGAGCGGAAGTAATTGGCGAAACGACAGGGCGGAAGAATATGCAGTTTCAAATTCTTGGTGAAAAAAGTCGTTTGTAGAGGCAAAAGGAATGTAAAAGAGATATTTCAGGTAATGAGAGACTTTGAAGAGGAAAGAAATACAGAGAATGAGTGGGGAAGAACAGTTCTTCAGAGAAGTGTGAGGAAGGAACAGAAGAGAAGGCGGAAAATGATCTAGGAAGATGAGAAGCACAATAAGAATTTATTAGCAGGAATAACAAAGAGGGAGAGCGTGAAAATCAAGAAATGAATTGACGGTAGGCAAGATCTAAGGATAGCAAAAATATTAAAACGAGAGACAAAAGCTCAAGCGTAGAAAGTGCTGTATGGTAGAGAATTAAAGTGTTTAGATTCTGTGACAGCACATTGCTAGAGTAAGTGCAAGAAATGTGCAAGAGGAGAGTGTGAATGGTGAGAGCCTTGGGAAAATCTCAGGAAAGTTTCAGAGAAATATCCCAATCAATAAAATGAGAGAACGAAGCCAAATGAAAGTTTGGGAGGAAGTGGTCTGCTTAAAATATGAAAGGTAAATGTGGCAGAAGTGCAGAAGTAAGTAAACGAGGAAAATTAGGAGTTTGGCCTAGTGAAAGTAGTGAGTAAGTGAAATGTGAGAAAAGGCTAGAGAGTATTGAACAGGAATAAAGATCTACTGGAAAGAGCGGAAGTAATTGGCGAAACGACAGGGCGGAAGAATATGCAGTTTCAAATTTTGGTGAAAAAGTCGTTTGTAGAGGCAAAAGGAATGTAAAAGAGATATTTCAGGTAATGAGAGACTTTGAAGAGGAAAGAAATACAGAGAATGAGTGGGGAAGAACAGTTCTTCAGAGAAGTGTGAGGAAGGAACAGAAGAGAAGGCGGAAAATGATCTAGGAAGATGAGAAGCACAATAAGAATTTATTAGCAGGAATAACAAAGAGGGAGAGCGTGAAAATCAAGAAATGAATTGACGGTAGGCAAGATCTAAGGATAGCAAAAATATTAAAACGAGAGACAAAAGCTCAAGCGTAGAAAGTGCTGTATGGTAGAGAATTAAAGTGTTTAGATCTGTGCGACAGCACATTGCTAGAGTAAGTGCAAGAAATGTGCAAGAGGAGAGTGTGAATGGTGAGAGCCTTGGGAAAATCTCAGGAAAGTTTCAGAGAAATATCCCAATCAATAAAATGAGAGAACGAAGCCAAATGAAAGTTTGGGAGGAAGTGGTCTGCTTAAAATATGAAAGGTAAATGTGGCAGAAGTGCAGAAGTAAGTAAACGAGGAAAATTAGGAGTTTGGCCTAGTGAAAGTAGTGAGTAAGTGAAATGTGAGAAAAGGCTAGAGAGTATTGAACAGGAATAAAGATCTACTGGAAAGAGCGGAAGTAATTGGCGAAACGACAGGGCGGAAGAATATGCAGTTTCAAATTCTTGGTGAAAAAGTCGTTTGTAGAGGCAAAAGGAATGTAAAAGAGATATTTCAGGTAATGAGAGACTTTGAAGAGGAAAGAAATACAGAGAATGAGTGGGAAGAACAGTTCTTCAGAGAAGTGTGAGGAAGGAACAGAAGAGAAGGCGGAAAATGATCTAGGAAGATGAGAAGCACAATAAGAATTTATTAGCAGGAATAACAAAGAGGGAGAGCGTGAAAATCAAGAAATGAATTGACGGTAGGCAAAATCTAAGGATAGCATAAATATTAAAACGAGAGACAAAAGCTCAAGCGTAGAAAGTGCTGTATGGTAGAGAATTAAAGTGTTTAGATCTGTGTGACAGCACATTGCTAGAGTAAGTGCAAGAAATGTGCAAGAGGAGAGTGTGAATGGTGAGAGCCTTGGGAAAATCTCAGGAAAGTTTCAGAGAAATATCCCAATCAATAAAATGAGAGAACGAAGCCAAATGAAAGTTTGGGAGGAAGTGGTCTGCTTAAAATATGAAAGGTAAATGTGGCAGAAGTGCAGAAGTAAGTAAACGAGGAAAATTAGGAGTTTGGCCTAGTGAAAGTAGTGAGTAAGTGAAATGTGAGAAAAGGCTAGAGAGTATTGAACAGGAATAAAGATCTACTGGAAAGAGCGGAAGTAATTGGCGAAACGACAGGGCGGAAGAATATGCAGTTTCAAATTCTTGGTGAAAAAAGTCGTTTGTAGAGGCAAAAGGAATGTAAAAGAGATATTTCAGGTAATGAGAGACTTTGAAGAGGAAAGAAATACAGAGAATGAGTGGGGAAGAACAGTTCTTCAGAGAAGTGTGAGGAAGGAACAGAAGAGAAGGCGGAAAATGATCTAGGAAGATGAGAAGCACAATAAGAATTTATTAGCAGGAATAACAAAGAGGGAGAGCGTGAAAATCAAGAAATGAATTGACGGTAGGCAAAATCTAAGGATAGCAAAAATATTAAAACGAGAGACAAAAGCTCAAGCGTAGAAAGAGCTGTATGGTAGAGAATTAAAGTGTTTAGATCTGTGCGACAGCACATTGCTAGAGTAAGTGCAAGAAATGTGCAAGAGGAGAGTGTGAATGGTGAGAGCCTTGGGAAAATCTCAGGAAAGTTTCAGAGAAATATCCCAATCAATAAAATGAGAGAACGATGCCAAATGAAAGTTTGGGAGGAAGTGGTCTGCTTGAAATATGAAAGGTAAATGTGGCAGAAGTGCAGAAGTAAGTAAACGAGGAAAATTAGGAGTTTGGCCTAGTGAAAGTAGTGAGTAAGTGAAATGTGAGAAAAGGCTAGAGAGTATTGAACAGGAATAAAGATCTACTGGAAAGAGCGGAAGTAATTGGCGAAACGACAGGGCGGAAGAATATGCAGGTTCAAATTCTTGGTGAAAAAAGTCGTTTGTAGAGGCAAAAGGAATGTAAAAGAGATATTTCAGTTAATGAGAGACTTTGAAGAGGAAAGAAATACAGAGAATGAGTAGGGAAGAACAGTTCTTCAGAGAAGTGTGAGGAAGGAACAGAAGAGAAGGCGGAAAATGATCTAGGAAGATGAGAAGCACAATAAGAATTTATTAGCAGGAATAACAAAGAGGGAGAGCGTGAAAATCAAGAAATGAATTGACGGTAGGCAAAATCTAAGGATAGCATAAATATTAAAACGAGAGACAAAAGCTCAAGCGTAGAAAGAGCTGTATGGTAGAGAATTAAAGTGTTTAGATCTGTGCGACAGCACATTGCTAGTTAGTAAGTGCAAGAAATGTGCAAGAGGAGAGTGTGAATGGTGAGAGCCTTGGGAAAATCTCAGGAAAGTTTCAGAGAAATATCCCAATCAATAAAATGAGAGAACGATGCCAAATGAAACTTTGGGAGGAAGTGGTCTGCTTGAAATATGAAAGGTAAATGTGGCAGAAGTACAGAAGTAAGTAAACGAGGAAAATTAGGAGTTTGGCCTAGTGAAAGTAGTGAGTAAGTGAAATGTGAGAAAAGGCTAGAGAGTATTGAACAGGAATAAAGATCTACTGGAAAGAGCGGAAGTAATTGGCGAAACGACAGGGCGGAAGAATATGCAGGTTCAAATTCTTGGTGAAAAAAGTCGTTTGTAGAGGCAAAAGGAATGTAAAAGAGATATTTCAGGTAATGAGAGACTTTGAAGAGGAAAGAAATACAGAGAATGAGTGGGGAAGAACAGTTCTTCAGAGAAGTGTGAGGAAGGAACAGAAGAGAAGGCGGAAAATGATCTAGGAAGATGAGAAGCACAATAAGAATTTATTAGCAGGAATAACAAAGAGGGAGAGCGTGAAAATCAAGAAATGAATTGACGGTAGGCAAGATCTAAGGATAGCAAAAATATTAAAACGAGAGACAAAAGCTCAAGCGTAGAAAGTGCTGTATGGTAGAGAATTAAAGTGTTTAGATTCTGTGACAGCACATTGCTAGAGTAAGTGCAAGAAATGTGCAAGAGGAGAGTGTGAATGGTGAGAGCCTTGGGAAAATCTCAGGAAAGTTTCAGAGAAATATCCCAATCAATAAAATGAGAGAACGAAGCCAAATGAAAGTTTGGGAGGAAGTGGTCTGCTTAAAATATGAAAGGTAAATGTGGCAGAAGTGCAGAAGTAAGTAAACGAGGAAAATTAGGAGTTTGGCCTAGTGAAAGTAGTGAGTAAGTGAAATGTGAGAAAAAGGCTAGAGAGTATTGAACAGGAATAAAGATCTACTGGAAAGAGCGGAAGTAATTGGCGAAACGACAGGGCGGAAGAATATGCAGTTTCAAATTTTGGTGAAGAAAGTCGTTTGTAGAGGCAAAAGGAATGTAAAAGAGATATTTCAGGTAATGAGAGACTTTGAAGAGGAAAGAAATACAGAGAATGAGTGGGGAAGAACAGTTCTTCAGAGAAGTGTGAGGAAGGAACAGAAGAGAAGGCGGAAAATGATCTAGGAAGATGAGAAGCACAATAAGAATTTATTAGCAGGAATAACAAAGAGGGAGAGCGTGAAAATCAAGAAATGAATTGACGGTAGGCAAGATCTAAGGATAGCAAAAATATTAAAACGAGAGACAAAAGCTCAAGCGTAGAAAGTGCTGTATGGTAGAGAATTAAAGTGTTTAGATTCTGTGACAGCACATTGCTAGAGTAAGTGCAAGAAATGTGCAAGAGGAGAGTGTGAATGGTGAGAGCCTTGGGAAAATCTCAGGAAAGTTTCAGAGAAATATCCCAATCAATAAAATGAGAGAACGAAGCCAAATGAAAGTTTGGGAGGAAGTGGTCTGCTTAAAATATGAAAGGTAAATGTGGCAGAAGTGCAGAAGTAAGTAAACGAGGAAAATTAGGAGTTTGGCCTAGTGAAAGTAGTGAGTAAGTGAAATGTGAGAAAAGGCTAGAGAGTATTGAACAGGAATAAAGATCTACTGGAAAGAGCGGAAGTAATTGGCGAAACGACAGGGCGGAAGAATATGCAGTTTCAAATTTTGGTGAAGAAAGTCGTTTGTAGAGGCAAAAGGAATGTAAAAGAGATATTTCAGGTAATGAGAGACTTTGAAGAGGAAAGAAATACAGAGAATGAGTGGGGAAGAACAGTTCTTCAGAGAAGTGTGAGGAAGGAACAGAAGAGAAGGCGGAAAATGATCTAGGAAGATGAGAAGCACAATAAGAATTTATTAGCAGGAATAACAAAGAGGGAGAGCGTGAAAATCAAGAAATGAATTGACGGTAGGCAAGATCTAAGGATAGCAAAAATATTAAAACGAGAGACAAAAGCTCAAGCGTAGAAAGTGCTGTATGGTAGAGAATTAAAGTGTTTAGATCTGTGCGACAGCACATTGCTAGAGTAAGTGCAAGAAATGTGCAAGAGGAGAGTGTGAATGGTGAGAGCCTTGGGAAAATCTCAGGAAAGTTTCAGAGAAATATCCCAATCAATAAAATGAGAGAACGAAGCCAAATGAAAGTTTGGGAGGAAGTGGTCTGCTTAAAATATGAAAGGTAAATGTGGCAGAAGTGCAGAAGTAAGTAAACGAGGAAAATTAGGAGTTTGGCCTAGTGAAAGTAGTGAGTAAGTGAAATGTGAGAAAAAGGCTAGAGAGTATTGAACAGGAATAAAGATCTACTGGAAAGAGCGGAAGTAATTGGCGAAACGACAGGGCGGAAGAATATGCAGTTTCAAATTCTTGGTGAAGAAAGTCGTTTGTAGAGGCAAAAGGAATGTAAAAGAGATATTTCAGGTAATGAGAGACTTTGAAGAGGAAAGAAATACAGAGAATGAGTGGGAAGAACAGTTCTTCAGAGAAGTGTGAGGAAGGAACAGAAGAGAAGGCGGAAAATGATCTAGGAAGATGAGAAGCACAATAAGAATTTATTAGCAGGAATAACAAAGAGGGAAAGCGTGAAAATCAAGAAACGAATTGACGGTAGGCAAAATCTAAGGATAGCATAAATATTAAAACGAGAGACAAAAGCTCAAGCGTAGAAAGAGCTGTATGGTAGAGAATTAAAGTGTTTAGATCTGTGCGACAGCACATTGCTAGTTAAGTGCTAGAAATGTGCAAGAGGAGAGTGTGAATGGTGAGAGCCTTGGGAAAATCTCAGGAACGTTTCAGAGAAATATCCCAATCAATAAAATGAGAGAACGATGCCAAATGAAACTTTGGGAGGAAGTGGTCTGCTTGAAATATGAAAGGTAAATGTGGCAGAAGTACAGAAGTAAGTAAACGAGGAAAATTAGGAGTTTGGCCTAGTGAAAGTAGTGAGTAAGTGAAATGTGAGAAAAGGCTAGAGAGTATTGAACAGGAATAAAGATCTACTGGAAAGAGCGGAAGTAATTGGCGAAACGACAGGGCGGAAGAATATGCAGTTTCAAATTCTTGGTGAAAAAGTCGTTTGTAGAGGCAAAAGGAATGTAAAAGAGATATTTCAGTTAATGAGAGACTTTGAAGAGGAAAGAAATACAGAGAATGAGTAGGGAAGAACAGTTCTTCAGAGAAGTGTGAGGAAGGAACAGAAGAGAAGGCGAAAATGATCTAGGAAGATGAGAAGCACAATAAGAATTTATTAGCAGGAATAACAAAGAGGGAGAGCGTGAAAATCAAGAAATGAATTGACGGTAGGCAAAATCTAAGGATAGCATAAATATTAAAACGAGAGACAAAAGCTCAAGCGTAGAAAGAGCTGTATGGTAGAGAATTAAAGTGTTTAGATCTGTGCGACAGCACATTGCTAGTTAAGTGCTAGAAATGTGCAAGAGGAGAGTGTGAATGGTGAGAGCCTTGGGAAAATGTCAGGAACGTTTCAGAGAAATATCCCAATCAATAAAATGAGAGAACGATGCCAAATGAAACTTTGGGAGGAAGTGGTCTGCTTGAAATATGAAAGGTAAATGTGGCAGAAGTACAGAAGTAAGTAAACGAGAAAATTAGGAGTTTGGCCTAGTGAAAGTAGTGAGTAAGTGAAATGTGAGAAAAAGGCTAGAGAGTATTGAACAGGAATAAAGATCTACTGGAAAGAGCGGAAGTAATTGGCGAAACGACAGGGCGGAAGAATATGCAGGTTCAAATTCTTGGTGAAAAAAGTCGTTTGTAGAGGCAAAAGGAATGTAAAAGAGATATTTCAGGTAATGAGAGACTTTGAAGAGGAAAGAAATACAGAGAATGAGTAGGGAAGAACAGTTCTTCAGAGAAGTGTGAGGAAGGAACAGAAGAGAAGGCGGAAAATGATCTAGGAAGATGAGAAGCACAATAAGAATTTATTAGCAGGAATAACAAAGAGGGAGAGCGTGAAAATCAAGAAATGAATTGACGGTAGGCAAGATCTAAGGATAGCAAAAATATTAAAACGAGAGACAAAAGCTCAAGCGTAGAAAGTGCTGTATGGTAGAGAATTAAAGTGTTTAGATTCTGTGACAGCACATTGCTAGAGTAAGTGCAAGAAATGTGCAAGAGGAGAGTGTGAATGGTGAGAGCCTTGGGAAAATCTCAGGAAAGTTTCAGAGAAATATCCCAATCAATAAAATGAGAGAACGAAGCCAAATGAAAGTTTGGGAGGAAGTGGTCTGCTTAAAATATGAAAGGTAAATGTGGCAGAAGTGCAGAAGTAAGTAAACGAGGAAAATTAGGAGTTTGGCCTAGTGAAAGTAGTGAGTAAGTGAAATGTGAGAAAAGGCTAGAGAGTATTGAACAGGAATAAAGATCTACTGGAAAGAGCGGAAGTAATTGGCGAAACGACAGGGCGGAAGAATATGCAGGTTCAAATTCTTGGTGAAAAAAGTCGTTTGTAGAGGCAAAAGGAATGTAAAAGAGATATTTCAGTTAATGAGAGACTTTGAAGAGGAAAGAAATACAGAGAATGAGTGGGGAAGAACAGTTCTTCAGAGAAGTGTGAGGAAGGAACAGAAGAGAAGGCGGAAAATGATCTAGGAAGATGAGAAGCACAATAAGAATTTATTAGCAGGAATAACAAAGAGGGAGAGCGTGAAAATCAAGAAATGAATTGACGGTAGGCAAGATCTAAGGATAGCAAAAATATTAAAACGAGAGACAAAAGCTCAAGCGTAGAAAGTGCTGTATGGTAGAGAATTAAAGTGTTTAGATCTGTGAAACAGCACATTGCTAGAGTAAGTGCAAGAAATGTGCAAGAGGAGAGTGTGAATGGTGAGAGCCTTGGGAAAATCTCAGGAAAGTTTCAGAGAAATATCCCAATCAATAAAATGAGAGAACGAAGCCAAATGAAAGTTTGGGAGGAAGTGGTCTGCTTAAAATATGAAAGGTAAATGTGGCAGAAGTGCAGAAGTAAGTAAACGAGGAAAATTAGGAGTTTGGCCTAGTGAAAGTAGTGAGTAAGTGAAATGTGAGAAAAGGCTAGAGAGTATTGAACAGGAATAAAGATCTACTGGAAAGAGCGGAAGTAATTGGCGAAACGACAGGGCGGAAGAATATGCAGTTTCAAATTCTTGGTGAAAAAAGTCGTTTGTAGAGGCAAAAGGAATGTAAAAGAGATATTTCAGGTAATGAGAGACTTTGAAGAGGAAAGAAATACAGAGAATGAGTGGGGAAGAACAGTTCTTCAGAGAAGTGTGAGGAAGGAACAGAAGAGAAGGCGGAAAATGATCTAGGAAGATGAGAAGCACAATAAGAATTTATTAGCAGGAATAACAAAGAGGGAGAGCGTGAAAATCAAGAAATGAATTGACGGTAGGCAAGATCTAAGGATAGCAAAAATATTAAAACGAGAGACAAAAGCTCAAGCGTAGAAAGTGCTGTATGGTAGAGAATTAAAGTGTTTAGATCTGTGCGACAGCACATTGCTAGAGTAAGTGCAAGAAATGTGCAAGAGGAGAGTGTGAATGGTGAGAGCCTTGGGAAAATCTCAGGAAAGTTTCAGAGAAATATCCCAATCAATAAAATGAGAGAACGAAGCCAAATGAAAGTTTGGGAGGAAGTGGTCTGCTTAAAATATGAAAGGTAAATGTGGCAGAAGTGCAGAAGTAAGTAAACGAGGAAAATTAGAGTTTGGCCTAGTGAAAGTAGTGAGTAAGTGAAATGTGAGAAAAGGCTAGAGAGTATTGAACAGGAATAAAGATCTACTGGAAAGAGCGGAAGTAATTGGCGAAACGACAGGGCGGAAGAATATGCAGTTTCAAATTTTGGTGAAGAAAGTCGTTTGTAGAGGCAAAAGGAATGTAAAAGAGATATTTCAGGTAATGAGAGACTTTGAAGAGGAAAGAAATACAGAGAATGAGTGGGGAAGAACAGTTCTTCAGAGAAGTGTGAGGAAGGAACAGAAGAGAAGGCGGAAAATGATCTAGGAAGATGAGAAGCACAATAAGAATTTATTAGCAGGAATAACAAAGAGGGAGAGCGTGAAAATCAAGAAATGAATTGACGGTAGGCAAGATCTAAGGATAGCAAAAATATTAAAACGAGAGACAAAAGCTCAAGCGTAGAAAGTGCTGTATGGTAGAGAATTAAAGTGTTTAGATCTGTGAAACAGCACATTGCTAGAGTAAGTGCAAGAAATGTGCAAGAGGAGAGTGTGAATGGTGAGAGCCTTGGGAAAATCTCAGGAAAGTTTCAGAGAAATATCCCAATCAATAAAATGAGAGAACGAAGCCAAATGAAAGTTTGGGAGGAAGTGGTCTGCTTAAAATATGAAAGGTAAATGTGGCAGAAGTGCAGAAGTAAGTAAACGAGGAAAATTAGGAGTTTGGCCTAGTGAAAGTAGTGAGTAAGTGAAATGTGAGAAAAGGCTAGAGAGTATTGAACAGGAATAAAGATCTACTGGAAAGAGCGGAAGTAATTGGCGAAACGACAGGGCGGAAGAATATGCAGTTTCAAATTCTTGGTGAAAAAAGTCGTTTGTAGAGGCAAAAGGAATGTAAAAGAGATATTTCAGGTAATGAGAGACTTTGAAGAGGAAAGAAATACAGAGAATGAGTGGGGAAGAACAGTTCTTCAGAGAAGTGTGAGGAAGGAACAGAAGAGAAGGCGGAAAATGATCTAGGAAGATGAGAAGCACAATAAGAATTTATTAGCAGGAATAACAAAGAGGAGAGCGTGAAAATCAAGAAATGAATTGACGGTAGGCAAGATCTAAGGATAGCAAAAATATTAAAACGAGAGACAAAAGCTCAAGCGTAGAAAGTGCTGTATGGTAGAGAATTAAAGTGTTTAGATCTGTGCGACAGCACATTGCTAGAGTAAGTGCAAGAAATGTGCAAGAGGAGAGTGTGAATGGTGAGAGCCTTGGGAAAATCTCAGGAAAGTTTCAGAGAAATATCCCAATCAATAAAATGAGAGAACGAAGCCAAATGAAAGTTTGGGAGGAAGTGGTCTGCTTAAAATATGAAAGGTAAATGTGGCAGAAGTGCAGAAGTAAGTAAACGAGGAAAATTAGGAGTTTGGCCTAGTGAAAGTAGTGAGTAAGTGAAATGTGAGAAAAAGGCTAGAGAGTATTGAACAGGAATAAAGATCTACTGGAAAGAGCGGAAGTAATTGGCGAAACGACAGGGCGGAAGAATATGCAGTTTCAAATTCTTGGTGAAGAAAGTCGTTTGTAGAGGCAAAAGGAATGTAAAAGAGATATTTCAGGTAATGAGAGACTTTGAAGAGGAAAGAAATACAGAGAATGAGTGGGGAAGAACAGTTCTTCAGAGAAGTGTGAGGAAGGAACAGAAGAGAAGGCGGAAAATGATCTAGGAAGATGAGAAGCACAATAAGAATTTATTAGCAGGAATAACAAAGAGGGAAAGCGTGAAAATCAAGAAACGAATTGACGGTAGGCAAAATCTAAGGATAGCATAAATATTAAAACGAGAGACAAAAGCTCAAGCGTAGAAAGAGCTGTATGGTAGAGAATTAAAGTGTTTAGATCTGTGCGACAGCACATTGCTAGAGTAAGTGCAAGAAATGTGCAAGAGGAGAGTGTGAATGGTGAGAGCCTTGGGAAAATCTCAGGAACGTTTCAGAGAAATATCCCAATCAATAAAATGAGAGAACGATGCCAAATGAAACTTTGGGAGGAAGTGGTCTGCTTGAAATATGAAAGGTAAATGTGGCAGAAGTGCAGAAGTAAGTAAACGAGGAAAATTAGGAGTTTGGCCTAGTGAAAGTAGTGAGTAAGTGAAATGTGAGAAAAAGGCTAGAGAGTATTGAACAGGAATAAAGATCTACTGGAAAGAGCGGAAGTAATTGGCGAAACGACAGGGCGGAAGAATATGCAGTTTCAAATTCTTGGTGAAAAAGTCGTTTGTAGAGGCAAAAGGAATGTAAAAGAGATATTTCAGTTAATGAGAGACTTTGAAGAGGAAAGAAATACAGAGAATGAGTAGGGAAGAACAGTTCTTCAGAGAAGTGTGAGGAAGGAACAGAAGAGAAGGCGGAAAATGATCTAGGAAGATGAGAAGCACAATAAGAATTTATTAGCAGGAATAACAAAGAGGGAGAGCGTGAAAATCAAGAAATGAATTGACGGTAGGCAAAATCTAAGGATAGCATAAATATTAAAACGAGAGACAAAAGCTCAAGCGTAGAAAGAGCTGTATGGTAGAGAATTAAAGTGTTTAGATCTGTGCGACAGCACATTGCTAGAGTAAGTGCAAGAAATGTGCAAGAGGAGAGTGTGAATGGTGAGAGCCTTGGGAAAATCTCAGGAAAGTTTCAGAGAAATATCCCAATCAATAAAATGAGAGAACGATGCCAAATGAAACTTTGGGAGGAAGTGGTCTGCTTGAAATATGAAAGGTAAATGTGGCAGAAGTGCAGAAGTAAGTAAACGAGGAAAATTAGGAGTTTGGCCTAGTGAAAGTAGTGAGTAAGTGAAATGTGAGAAAAGGCTAGAGAGTATTGAACAGGAATAAAGATCTACTGGAAAGAGCGGAAGTAATTGGCGAAACGACAGGGCGGAAGAATATGCAGGTTCAAATTCTTGGTGAAAAAAGTCGTTTGTAGAGGCAAAAGGAATGTAAAAGAGATATTTCAGGTAATGAGAGACTTTGAAGAGGAAAGAAATACAGAGAATGAGTGGGGAAGAACAGTTCTTCAGAGAAGTGTGAGGAAGGAACAGAAGAGAAGGCGGAAAATGATCTAGGAAGATGAGAAGCACAATAAGAATTTATTAGCAGGAATAACAAAGAGGGAGAGCGTGAAAATCAAGAAATGAATTGACGGTAGGCAAGATCTAAGGATAGCAAAAATATTAAAACGAGAGACAAAAGCTCAAGCGTAGAAAGTGCTGTATGGTAGAGAATTAAAGTGTTTAGATCTGTGAAACAGCACATTGCTAGAGTAAGTGCAAGAAATGTGCAAGAGGAGAGTGTGAATGGTGAGAGCCTTGGGAAAATCTCAGGAAAGTTTCAGAGAAATATCCCAATCAATAAAATGAGAGAACGAAGCCAAATGAAAGTTTGGGAGGAAGTGGTCTGCTTAAAATATGAAAGGTAAATGTGGCAGAAGTGCAGAAGTAAGTAAACGAGGAAAATTAGGAGTTTGGCCTAGTGAAAGTAGTGAGTAAGTGAAATGTGAGAAAAGGCTAGAGAGTATTGAACAGGAATAAAGATCTACTGGAAAGAGCGGAAGTAATTGGCGAAACGACAGGGCGGAAGAATATGCAGTTTCAAATTTTGGTGAAGAAAGTCGTTTGTAGAGGCAAAAGGAATGTAAAAGAGATATTTCAGGTAATGAGAGACTTTGAAGAGGAAAGAAATACAGAGAATGAGTGGGGAAGAACAGTTCTTCAGAGAAGTGTGAGGAAGGAACAGAAGAGAAGGCGGAAAATGATCTAGGAAGATGAGAAGCACAATAAGAATTTATTAGCAGGAATAACAAAGAGGGAGAGCGTGAAAATCAAGAAATGAATTGACGGTAGGCAAGATCTAAGGATAGCAAAAATATTAAAACGAGAGACAAAAGCTCAAGCGTAGAAAGTGCTGTATGGTAGAGAATTAAAGTGTTTAGATCTGTGCGACAGCACATTGCTAGAGTAAGTGCAAGAAATGTGCAAGAGGAGAGTGTGAATGGTGAGAGCCTTGGGAAAATCTCAGGAAAGTTTCAGAGAAATATCCCAATCAATAAAATGAGAGAACGAAGCCAAATGAAAGTTTGGGAGGAAGTGGTCTGCTTAAAATATGAAAGGTAAATGTGGCAGAAGTGCAGAAGTAAGTAAACGAGGAAAATTAGGAGTTTGGCCTAGTGAAAGTAGTGAGTAAGTGAAATGTGAGAAAAGGCTAGAGAGTATTGAACAGGAATAAAGATCTACTGGAAAGAGCGGAAGTAATTGGCGAAACGACAGGGCGGAAGAATATGCAGTTTCAAATTCTTGGTGAAAAAAGTCGTTTGTAGAGGCAAAAGGAATGTAAAAGAGATATTTCAGGTAATGAGAGACTTTGAAGAGGAAAGAAATACAGAGAATGAGTGGGGAAGAACAGTTCTTCAGAGAAGTGTGAGGAAGGAACAGAAGAGAAGGCGGAAAATGATCTAGGAAGATGAGAAGCACAATAAGAATTTATTAGCAGGAATAACAAAGAGGGAGAGCGTGAAAATCAAGAAATGAATTGACGGTAGGCAAAATCTAAGGATAGCATAAATATTAAAACGAGAGACAAAAGCTCAAGCGTAGAAAGAGCTGTATGGTAGAGAATTAAAGTGTTTAGATCTGTGCGACAGCACATTGCTAGAGTAAGTGCAAGAAATGTGCAAGAGGAGAGTGTGAATGGTGAGAGCCTTGGGAAAATCTCAGGAAAGTTTCAGAGAAATATCCCAATCAATAAAATGAGAGAACGATGCCAAATGAAACTTTGGGAGGAAGTGGTCTGCTTGAAATATGAAAGGTAAATGTGGCAGAAGTGCAGAAGTAAGTAAACGAGGAAAATTAGGAGTTTGGCCTAGTGAAAGTAGTGAGTAAGTGAAATGTGAGAAAAAGGCTAGAGAGTATTGAACAGGAATAAAGATCTACTGGAAAGAGCGGAAGTAATTGGCGAAACGACAGGGCGGAAGAATATGCAGTTTCAAATTCTTGGTGAAAAAAGTCGTTTGTAGAGGCAAAAGGAATGTAAAAGAGATATTTCAGGTAATGAGAGACTTTGAAGAGGAAAGAAATACAGAGAATGAGTAGGGAAGAACAGTTCTTCAGAGAAGTGTGAGGAAGGAACAGAAGAGAAGGCGGAAAATGATCTAGGAAGATGAGAAGCACAATAAGAATTTATTAGCAGGAATAACAAAGAGGGAGAGCGTGAAAATCAAGAAATGAATTGACGGTAGGCAAGATCTAAGGATAGCAAAAATATTAAAACGAGAGACAAAAGCTCAAGCGTAGAAAGTGCTGTATGGTAGAGAATTAAAGTGTTTAGATCTGTGCGACAGCACATTGCTAGAGTAAGTGCAAGAAATGTGCAAGAGGAGAGTGTGAATGGTGAGAGCCTTGGGAAAATCTCAGGAAAGTTTCAGAGAAATATCCCAATCAATAAAATGAGAGAACGAAGCCAAATGAAAGTTTGGGAGGAAGTGGTCTGCTTAAAATATGAAAGGTAAATGTGGCAGAAGTGCAGAAGTAAGTAAACGAGGAAAATTAGGAGTTTGGCCTAGTGAAAGTAGTGAGTAAGTGAAATGTGAGAAAAAGGCTAGAGAGTATTGAACAGGAATAAAGATCTACTGGAAAGAGCGGAAGTAATTGGCGAAACGACAGGGCGGAAGAATATGCAGTTTCAAATTCTTGGTGAAAAAGTCGTTTGTAGAGGCAAAAGGAATGTAAAAGAGATATTTCAGTTAATGAGAGACTTTGAAGAGGAAAGAAATACAGAGAATGAGTGGGGAAGAACAGTTCTTCAGAGAAGTGTGAGGAAGGAACAGAAGAGAAGGCGGAAAATGATCTAGGAAGATGAGAAGCACAATAAGAATTTATTAGCAGGAATAACAAAGAGGGAGAGCGTGAAAATCAAGAAATGAATTGACGGTAGGCAAGATCTAAGGATAGCAAAAATATTAAAACGAGAGACAAAAGCTCAAGCGTAGAAAGTGCTGTATGGTAGAGAATTAAAGTGTTTAGATCTGTGCGACAGCACATTGCTAGAGTAAGTGCAAGAAATGTGCAAGAGGAGAGTGTGAATGGTGAGAGCCTTGGGAAAATCTCAGGAAAGTTTCAGAGAAATATCCCAATCAATAAAATGAGAGAACGAAGCCAAATGAAAGTTTGGGAGGAAGTGGTCTGCTTAAAATATGAAAGGTAAATGTGGCAGAAGTGCAGAAGTAAGTAAACGAGGAAAATTAGGAGTTTGGCCTAGTGAAAGTAGTGAGTAAGTGAAATGTGAGAAAAAGGCTAGAGAGTATTGAACAGGAATAAAGATCTACTGGAAAGAGCGGAAGTAATTGGCGAAACGACAGGGCGGAAGAATATGCAGTTTCAAATTCTTGGTGAAAAAAGTCGTTTGTAGAGGCAAAAGGAATGTAAAAGAGATATTTCAGTTAATGAGAGACTTTGAAGAGGAAAGAAATACAGAGAATGAGTGGGGAAGAACAGTTCTTCAGAGAAGTGTGAGGAAGGAACAGAAGAGAAGGCGGAAAATGATCTAGGAAGATGAGAAGCACAATAAGAATTTATTAGCAGGAATAACAAAGAGGGAGAGCGTGAAAATCAAGAAATGAATTGACGGTAGGCAAGATCTAAGGATAGCAAAAATATTAAAACGAGAGACAAAAGCTCAAGCGTAGAAAGTGCTGTATGGTAGAGAATTAAAGTGTTTAGATCTGTGAAACAGCACATTGCTAGAGTAAGTGCAAGAAATGTGCAAGAGGAGAGTGTGAATGGTGAGAGCCTTGGGAAAATCTCAGGAAAGTTTCAGAGAAATATCCCAATCAATAAAATGAGAGAACGAAGCCAAATGAAAGTTTGGGAGGAAGTGGTCTGCTTAAAATATGAAAGGTAAATGCGAAACGACAGGGCGGAATAGAATATGGTTCTTCTATACTAATTCTCTGTATTTCTTTCCTGTCCAAAGTCTCTCATTACCTGAAATATCTCATTTACAATCCTTGTGCCTCTACGAACGACTATTTTTACTGAGAATATGAACTTGCATAATCTTCCGCCCTGTCGTTTCGCCAATTGCTTCCGCTCTTTCCTGTAGTTCCTCATTCCTGTTCAATACTCTTTAGCCTTTTTCTCACATTTCACTTACTACTTTCACTAGGCCAAGCTCCTAATTTTCCTCGTCTGGACGTTCAGAGGGCCTGACCTATACAGGCGCGGGGTGGTTCGAAGAGTACGAGTTTTAGGCGTAATACACTGTGGGGCGCTTGAGCGTTTATAACAAGGTAGTTCTGGGTGCAAGGTGGTTTGAGTCGTGTAAATGTTCGGACGCAGGATATTTCTATACGTTTGAAGGCTAAAGATAGTTCAGGTTGTTTATGCGCGATGTTTATAAGAGCGCCTAGGCAGACAGATGTACTTCTCATCCCCAAACGCCTATGCGCCCGAAAGACATCGCGCATAAACTCTTTGAACTATCTTTCGCCTTCATACGTCCAGAACTATCCTGCGTCCGTACATCCTTACGAAACAAACAACCTTGCACACAGAACTACCTCGTTATAAACGCTCAAGCGCCCCACAGTGTTTAACGCCTAAAACTCGTACTCTTCGAACCACCCCGCACCTCGATAGGTCATCCCTCTGAACTTCCAGACGCCTTGAACACCCAGTGCCCAAAAACAACCTTGCGCTTCGAACAATTGGGCACTCCGACTCTCCCGGCGAAAGAGTTTCTAGAATCCTCAAACGCCTAAGCTACTTGAACGTTCCATCATCTGCCATCCTGAATTACCTAGCAACTGACTGTTCTTCCATACTCATTCTCTGTATTTCTTTCCTCTCCAAAGTCTCTCATTACCTGAAATATCTCATTTACAATCCTTGTGCCTCTACGAACCACTATTTTTACTGAGAATATGAACTTGCATAATCTTCCGCCCTGTCGTTTCGCCAATTGCTTCCGCTCTTTCCTGTAGTTCCTCATTCCTGTTCAATACTCTCTAGCCTTTGTCTCACATTTCACTTACTTCTTTCACTAGGCCAAGCTCCTAATTTTCCTCGTCTGGACGTTCATAGGGCCTGACCTATACAGGCGCGGGGTGGTTCGAAGAGTACGAGTTTTAGGCGTTATACACTGTGGGGCGCTTGAGCGTTTATAACAAGGTAGTTCTGGGTGCAAGGTGGTTTGAGTCGTGTAAATGTTCGGACGCAGGATATTTCCATACGTTTGAAGGATAAAGATAGTTCAGGTTGTTTATGCGCGATGTTTATAAGAGCGCCTAGGCAGACAGATGTACTTCTCATCCCCAAACGCCTATGCGCCCGAAAAACATCGCGCATATACTCTTTGAAATATCTTTCGCCTTCATACGTCCAGAACTATCCTGCGTCCGTACATCCTTACGAAACAAACCACCTTGCACACAGAACTACCTCGTTATAAACGCTCAAGCGCCCCACAGTGTTTTACACCTAAAACTTGTACTCTTCGAACCACCCCGCTTCTCGATAGGTCCCCCCTCTGAACGTCCAGACGCCTTGATCACCCAGTGCCCAAAAACAACCTTGCGCTTCGAACAATTGGGCACTCCGACTCTTCCGGCGAAAGAGTTTCTAGAATCCTCAAACGCCTAAGCTACTCGAACGTTCCATCATCTGCCATCCTGAATTACCTAGCAACTGACTGTTCTTCTATACTCTTTCTCTGTATTTCTTCCTCTCCAAAGTCTCTCATTACCTGAAATATCTCATTTACAATCCTTGTGCCTCTACGAACGACTAATTTTACTGAGAATATGAACTTGCATAATCTTCCGCCCTGTCGTTTCGCCAATTGCTTCCGCTCTTTCCTGTAGTTCCTCATTCCTGTTCAATACTCTTTAGCCTTTTTCTCACATTTCACTTACTCTCTACTTTCACTAGGCCAAG